>CM040243.1:77443440-77711149 GCA_022545495.1 Chrysanthemum lavandulifolium | reverse complement strand
CCTTGATTACGAGTTTTTACGGTAGCAAGCACGAAATAAAATCATCATATCATCAATCTTAACACATATATTCATTCTAAAGCAGTTATGGCATGAAAGCTTGTTAAACATGTTTGGCGTGAAAGTCATACGCGTAAGTCAAAACCCTAGAGTTTAAGAATTACGCATATGATTTCTAGCCATAGGAATTGCACCAAGCGTTTTACGGTAGGTCTTAGATGTTATGAGTCTAATAACCAAGTTTTAACACTTTATTAGTGGTGAATCAAAAATACCCAAACTCAAGAACATTAAACCCTAATTTCTAATTACGACTTAATTAGTGTTTCTGGGTTGTTATAGGGCCTGGATAACATTAATTCAACATGATATAATCATCACACAACAATCTATTTGACCAAAACCATTCACATTTTAAAATACCCAAATCGACTTAAGAACCCTAATTTTGAAAAACCATCAATTCGTGTTTCTGGGTGGATTTTGAGGGTAAAAATAGTATCATTGTTGTTAAAGACACGTTTTGACACATTCTTTTCAACCACAAACACACACCAATGATTGTGTGTTCATACGCTTATGCGTAGAACACATAATCACACATATCTAACGTTTTAGCCGTTGGATTTGCATCAAATTCAAAACCTTTGCTTGTATTAACGTTAAGATCATAAAAACACTTACACTTTGATGATCAAAAACACAGATTTCTTGAGCAATTTTGTGCGTAGGATTAGTTAGATGAGAGTAATAAATGTGAAGTGAAAGAGTTAGGTGGGGTGTTTTATTTAAAATAACTTTAAAGCTTTGTGAGTTTTGGTCCCTCCACTTTTCCTTTTTCATCCAAAGCCATTTAACTTCCGTTTTGGTTATCAAACAAAGATTTTAAGAAATAAACTTGCGACACTCCCCTCGACTTAAGAAAATAATGAAAGGTTATAAGTTTTAGTCAGGGTGTCATTTAACGAAAAGTTTGCCACCATTGATAAAAGAAAGCAGTAGGTATAGAATAACATGCAAGTACACGAATGTTTTGAAGCAGTTTGGTATTAATTTTCTCCCCTCAACACTTGATCGGAAAAATCTTGAATTTTGAAAGATTATAGTGTTGATGGAAAAAATGTACTTGCCATGTTGAAAGAAAATTAGATTAGAAGAATATTTTTGTTGTTTTATCGGGTTTTATATTTTTGTATTTTGTTTTGAAAAATGTATTTACAAAAGATATTTTGGTGTTTGTGGGTTTTAAGGCTGTTTTAGGAGGTCATCAATTCCTCTTGAGTCAAACACCTCATACCAATCCGGTGGACCAACTCATTAAACCTAGCGGGAGGCAAGGCTTTGGTGAGAAGATCGCAATTGGTATTCTGTGCCATGCAGTATAATTCAAGCTGTACCACTGTTCACGTGGTCCTTGATGAAATGATAGCGAAGATCGATGTGCTTTGATTTGAGTCTTGAGCGGGTTGCGAGATCGCAATGGCACTCCGATTGTCATGATACATCGGGATTACATCAAATCGTAACCATAGTCTTTGAGTTGTGTTCTCATCCGGATGACTTGAGCACAACACGCGGACATGGCTACATATTACGCGCCGGTTGATGGCGGCGATGTACAATCTGCTTCTTTGATTGCCAAGACACGGTTTATCACCAAGAAATTGTAGTGCTCTGAAGTACTTTTCCTTGAGTCTAAGCATCCTGCGTGGTCGGCGTCTGGCGATTAGTTCAAAACGAGAATCCCCGGATACGGATCCCCAGTTAATGGTTCCCTTGATGTATCGGAGGATTCTTTTAGCCTCGAGAGGTGGGTTTCGGTTGGTCGCGACGATAGCGGGAGCATAGATAAGCGGCAAATACAATATCGTGTCGCTGGTTGTTAGATACATGAGAGACCCAATAATACTTGGTATTTGGTAGGGTCAACTAATTTCCCATGTAAATCGTCTAGCTTCTTGGTATGAGTCATTGGTGTGGCATAAGTGTCACGGGTTTTCATTCAAATTTGTTTAACAATTCAAGGGCATATTTGGGTGACTCAAGAAAATACCACGGGGTGATTGATGAACTTGTAATCCTAGAAAGAGCGTAAGTTCACCCATCATGGACATTTCAAAATTTTCTTCATTAGTTTTGCAAAAGCGATTGAAAACTTTTATGTGTAGACCCAAAATGATGTCATCCACGTAAATTTGAACAATTAAGATATGTGCCCGTGATATTGTATAAAAGAGTTGGGTCAACCGAACCTTTGGTGAAATTATTAGCAATGAGGAAAGATGATAGCTTATCGTACCATGCAGGAGCTTGTTTGAGACCATAAAGAGCTTTGTTCGGTTTGTAGACATGGTTCGGGAACTCGGGATCAACGAATCCTACGGTTGGTGACATAAACCGTTTCTTTCGGTTGTCCGTTGAAAGCGCGGTTTTGACATCCATCGAAAGACCGTCATATTCATATGAGCATGACGCGAGAAATATCGAGCGACCTCAAGGCGAGCAGCGGAGCAAAAGATTCTTCAAAGTCTATTCCTCTTCACGGCGATAACCCTTAGCAACTAGGCGTGACTTGTTTGGATTCGTTCCTTGACATCAATTTGTTTTCCAAATCCATTTGAGACCAATGGCGTAGACCCTGTTGGTCTTTCAACGATTCCATACTTCAAGGCGTTTGAATTGGTTGAGTTCTTCTTGCATGGATTCAATCCGGTTGTCTTTTGTCATTGCGTCTTTAATGTTTTAGGCTCAGTTAGCGAGCGGTGAGTGCATAAATGCAATGTTCACCATCGTGTGAAGGCGTTGTCTCGTAACGGTTGGTTGATTCGGGTTGCCAATAATATTTGCGGAGGATGGTCTTTTGTCCATCGATGTGTAGAGGTTGATGTTGGTATACATTGTGTAGATTACGAGGATTCAAATGGTTTGTTGATGATTCCGCGACATCAGTGCGGCGATGTCATTAGCAAGCGGGTTAAAAAACGCATTTGGATCAAAATCTGCGGTGGGGTACTTCATTAAGAATATCATCGGCGGTTCATCATTGTTGGAGCGGTTTGTTCAAGCTGTTGTGGTGGAGTCAATGGTGGTGCTTCTTCAATGATAGTTGTTGTAGCGGTGTATCGGTATAAGAGTATTATCGGGTTGTGCGGTGAGCAGCGGATACACAGAGCACGTTCATCAATATAAATCCTTTGAGCAGTGAGCAAATAACCTTTCCATTTGTTGTGAGTGGTGGGGGCTTTGTTCGGTGATGATGGGGGTTGAGGAAGTTTAAGCGGTTGTGACCGGGTTCTAAGTTGTTATACTCGAAGCCATTTCCGTAAGTTCATCAAAATGAGCATGAATCGTTTCCATCACTGTTTTGTCTGACGATTCGGATCCGGTAACCTTTAGAATTCTCACAATATCAATAAAGACTCAATGTCGGCTTTGGCTTTGAGCTTTCCAAAATCATCACGATCATTATTCGGATAGCAAAGGGATCCAAATACATGAAAGTGTTTGAGATTCGGTTTATGGTTGTGGACAAGCTCGAAAGGTGTTTTGTTGTGGCGTTTGTGATCATAGAGCGGTTTGAGTATAGCATGCGATGAATCGACACGCCCACAAGTGTCTGGAAGTTTAGCATTGATTAACATTGTTCTTGCGACTTCCACTAACGTTCGGTTTCGTCTTTCAACAACTCCGTTTTGTTACGGTGTGCGTGCAATAGATGTTTGATCTTTGAATTCCACTTTCTCATAAAATTCACGAAGGGTTTGGTTAACAAATTCGGTTCCTTTATGCATTCTTATTTGTCGGCGGTGTTTGGGCTGAACTGTATTTTCGTGAGAAAGGTGATGATCATCTGTGGAGCTTGGTCTTTGCTTGAAGAAAGTAGACCCAAGTCCATCGTGAGTAGTCATCAACAATTACTAAGATGTAGCGTTTGCCATTGATCGTTTTGCGCGCATCGGGCCACACAAATCCATGTGAAGAAGATGAAGCACATCTTTGAGGTTGTGTTCCACCTTTGAAGGAAAATGAGCACGAGTGCTTTTCCCTTGTTCACTGGTGAGCAAGGTGATCTTTTGAATACCGGAATCGTGGGAGACCTTCAACTAGTTTGTGTCGAGCAAGGTTGGTGATGGTTTGAAAGTTTAGATGTGAGAGGCAGCGGTGCCATAGCGAGGATTTTGTTGATGTTGCCTTTGAAAGTAGCGGATGGGAGATGAAGCAACCATGTCTTGCATAGAGATAGTGTAAAGACTAGAATTACGCGAGCCGGACATAAGGTCATTTCCTTGTAGATCACGAATGAAACAAGTTTTCTCCCGGAAAGCAACCTCAAATCTCCATCACAAAGCCGACCTCTCTGAAAGCAGTTGTGACCGGGGCCTTCCACATAGTAAACCCTGCTAATTTCGATGTTCCCATTGATATAGTCTCCGTAGCCCATGATAGGCTGAAGTGATCATTCCGAATCGGCGGTGCCAATGAACTTTGCAATAAAGTTTGATAACAGTTTAAGGTTGCTGTCATGTGTCGGGAACATCCGCTATCAACAATCGAGAGAATGATCTGTATCACTGCATTACACACAGGCGACACGGATGGAATAGAAGTAGATGTGGAACCCGAAATGTTAGAGGGTTCGGAGGCGATGATAGTGACATACACACATTAATAACTTTAGGCATCCATTTAAATCCTAATGTGTTATATATCCATTTACGCCATCTATAACTACTATTTGCTTTAGTCTTTGTGAATGCACTAGGTGGTACTACATTCTTAGGAGGTGAAAGGAGAGCTACGGGGACAACAATGCTTGCCTTAGAATCTAAAGAAGGCGGTCTACCAAGCACAGACTTAGAATGATTATTGGGCCTAGAGGTATTCGATTCTTAGGATTCCGTAAGCGAGAGATTATAGCTTTAGCAACACATTTGTCATGACAATCGAATTCATACTTTTCGACAAATAACACAAGGTGCATCGATGAATATCAAAAGTACTTAAAGGTTTAGCATTCGTTACATCACTATTTCTATTACATTTTGCGGGACGCAATATCTATAGTGGAAGCAACGTGAGTCTTATTCATAGTCCTAGGGTGTTCTTCTACTTTAGCATTCCTTATTGATCTTTTCTTAGGTCGCAACTTCCTATTCTTGATTGAGTGCTCTAGGGCGTGAAGTGCGGACGTTTGGAAAAACGCAACTATTCTGTTTCGATAGAAGGAAGCACGTTAGCAACTTGTGATTTGGCGGTAGGTATTCTAGGTTCACGATTACTAAGTGTTCTTGGTGCTAATCTCTTAATGATGGTGGCGGAAGTAGTTCATACTTTCCTAACATTTCTCTTAACTTAGAGATAGTGTGAATCAAATCTTGATTTTCGAGCGAATATTACCGACAAAATTCATGACTTCTCTAGTGTGAGCAAGATAGTGATCAAGTTCGTTTGATGCTTCATGACGAGTCTTATTGAGTAAATCAAATATGACACCATATTCTGTTTAACTTTTACAAGTTCTTGTTCATATTTTGAGATTTGACTTTTCAAAGACACGTTTTGATCATCCAGTTGCTCAAGTTTAGGATCGGAAGATTTTGCATAGTGGCGATTTTGTTTTGAAAACCAAGTTGTTGATTGTGAATATCTTTTCACACCAATTAAGGCGACGTTTTGCATTGTAAAGTTCGTTAAGTAATCGTTCATTTTCGACTTTTAAAGACTCGATCTGAAGCACATTATCGGTATTCTCATGATTACACCATTATCAACGATGTCGTGAGATATAATCGGATGCATGTGGCAAAGAATTGAATAACACAACATTATGGATATCGGCCGAGATAACATCTTTCAAGAGTCGATCAACATCTTTTCTCAACATTTTCTTTTTCGTTTAGTATTAGAAATAGATGTTTACATTTTCTCGGCGACCTTCATCACTCAAGTTCCTTATGAAAGTCCGTTCCCAAGACAATGCACAATTTTCAAATTCTTAACATTTGGTAAAGATTTTTCGAAAAATGTCTCTTTGTTCTCGCGCGGAGGCGATTGAAAGTGTTGAACTTTGATTTGAGAATGATATTCTATCTCATGTTCTAAAGTTTTGAGGTCGACCATGAAAATGTCAAAATATCTAAAATTTTGCGATTTTCGGGTTTTGAGTTTACTTCAACGATGGAAGGTAAAGGACCATAAATTTGTGCATAATCGGTTGGGGATTAACATTAGAAGACTCGGTGTTTTGATGATAACCCTTGGTGTGTTAGAAGAATCCGTTGGTGTGACAAAAGTGACCGGTTTTGAATAATTAAAGGTTTGTTGTAAACAACAGTTTTAATTTTGATCGACTCTCGTCTTACGCATCTAATTCCTCTTGACGATGATATTCAACAACACTCATAATAGAATTATCAATTTTATATTACGCCTTGGAAACTTGATTTGGTTTGAATGTTTTGGTTGAAAGCTTAGGTTTATGTCGGCAAGATTTGGTCCATATCCTTTTGGATCGGGTTTTAAGGTAAACTTTTCAATAGCGATTCTTGACTCACCATGTTTGTAAACAACAGTTTTAAACTCTTTAAGTTTGCGTTGCAAGCGATAATTTCTTCAAGATGATTATCTATTCGGTTCGTGGAATGCTTTTTGTATGAGAAGCTGTTTTGACAAGTTAACAACTCGACCTTAGCTTTTGATTTTCCAAGGTGAGGCGTTAATTTGCTTTTTATGTTCATGTTTGATTGTTCTATCTCGGACAATAAAGCATTCTTGAGCGGCTAGATCACGCATCTGTCTCTCTAAATATTTTTCGTTTTGATGAGATTTAGTAAAGGTGCTTCAAAACCTTTTCACGTTTTCTTGAGTTTTGAAAAAGTTGAGTTGCTTTTGTAAACATTCAAAATCCTTGGTTAACGATGCATTTTACTTTTTAAGTCCTGATTTAATGCACAACATTCTTCAATTTGGGATTGTTGGTCTTTAAGTAAGAGAGCAAGATCGGATGAGGCAAAAGTTCGACTTGTTCAGCGAAGTCACAACATGATCATTATTTAGATCCTCAAGTATAACCACGAGTCAATTTGATTATCAAAGGAAACCATAAGGTCATCTTGATCGTCAAATGTAACTACTGAGGTCTATTTGAAAATCGTCGAATGAGATGTAAATGACTCATTTTGAACATTACGAGCCTTGCGGATTCGGATGTTGGCGGAGATATTAGATCGAGATAAATATGGTTTGTTCGGTGCACGAGACAAGCCATCGATGTCATCTACTTGGGCTGTGTCACTCATGTGTAACTCATGCATATTAGCCATCAACATAAGCTGCTTTGCATTGGCTGCAAGTCCTCCATATCATCATCAGTGCGCATTTGCCATAAAACTACTGTTCTTTATGCGTGAGAGATCCACCGACTTCATCCTTAAGAGCCAAAGAAGAGCCTCTTTGAAATAAGCACGCCCCTAGTCCTCGGCTTTGGGCATGCATTAGCCAGTGTCCCTTCTCATTGCGGTTGTAGCATCGAAGACCATTCAACCCATTACGAGCATTTCCTGTTCCACCACTGGAGCTCTGTTGTTATTCCGACCCAGCGAGCATTAAACCCTTGACCACCGCCCATCGGCGACCATAACCACGATTACGAACTTCAACTCGTCCATTGTTTACAATGACTGATTTCGTGTGTTAGATGAGGAGCGAATCGATTGTTGGATTTGTTGGTATAACGGCCAAAAGCATTAGCAATCATAACAAATCCTTGTTGCAATGCTTGAGCGGATCGATGTCCTCATTAGCTTCAACGACAATTGGTTGAGCATTGTTGTTGTTGTATGGAACCAATTGATTTTGTTGAGATTGTTCTTGTGAATGATCGTTTGTGTGTGTGAGGCGGTTGGTTGAGTTGCTTGTTGAGGAGGATAACTTTGTTGAGCATATAAGGCAAGTTGTTGATTTTCGGATGTGTGGGTGGAGCAATTTGAGCACGGAGAATCCTTTCGATCAACTTCCTTTTCATGAGGCTTCAAGTAATCGTACAACAATCCATATGTAGAATGATGCATATTCTTCGCAGCGGAGAAAAATGACATACTTCTCCCATTCGGGACCAAGACTACTCGGGAACTTAGTATTCACTTTGCAATTCTTGGCATGATGATGTTGTGTTTATCCAAATCATTGATGATGTCGAAAATCGATGATGATAAGACTCTAGTGTCTCTCGGGTTCAATCATGAAGTGTTCATAAGCCAAGTAAATTTTGGATTCCAAATCCTCCCGATTGAGTCTGAGATCCTTCCATAAGAAGATGAATATGTTCCCATTTCCTTTGCGGTCTTTTGAGCATCAACACTTGAAGAATTGGGTTAGGTAATCCTAAAAGGATATATTGCATTGCAAGCTCATCGACTTCATAGTGTAGAAGTTCTTTGATTTAAATGCTGCTTGATAGCAATGTTCGTTTGTTCATCTCTTGGTGGATTAGCATTAGGATCTCCGGGTACAATGACGATAGGCATCTCAAATGGACCTTCAAGATAACCTTCTTTAAGAACTTTCCATGTGGCTTCTTGGATCACAAAACCTAAAGAACCTTATCACCCATTGATCGTAGTTTCTGGAGTGAGCATTGGAGGTCTATCAAGTGATCCGACCTCATGAATTGATTGTTGGTGCTTAAAGCTTCACACATCTTTGCAAACCAAGTGGGTTCCTTCATAGTGTTCCTTGATGGATGTTGATTGAAGTCATTTGTGTAGGGTTGAACTTGAAGACTTGGCGGTGTTTGAACCATTTGTGGTGGAGGAATTGCTCCAAGTTGTGGAGTATGTTGTTGATTAAATTGTTGTTGATAAATTGCTTGTTGTTGATTCCATTGTTGATGTTGTGGACTTAGTTGTTGTTGTCGTTGAGAATAAGTGTAAGGAAATAGTTAGAGTATGGTGGTTGTGACATGTTGAAAACTTGTGTTGGTAAAATGGATCTTTGTAGTCGAATGAACCTTTGTTGATGAAGTGTCCTTAGGCGTAGAAATCACAAGAAACCAAGTAGAACTTATGCGTAAAAACACCAAAGTTACGGCGTAACAAAGAGAGTTCTGGCGTAGTTTTAGCTTCTGGCGTAAGTATGGAAAAGACTCTAAAGTTAGGCGTAGACACAAAGTTAGGCGTGAAAGTTAGGCGTGGGATTACCTTATCGTAAGACTAGGCTTAGGCGTAAGATTAATCTTATCGTGGGATTTCTGGCGTAAGCTTTATGCTTATGCGTAAGATTAGGGTTTTGCCCAAATGATCTTTACACTATCACGGTGCAAAAGATATCCAAAGTCGACGTATTTTCGGGCTTATCCAAGCAAGAAAACACGGAGTAAACCACGAGCGAAGATCAAGCCACGGATAAAGTTACGCGTAAGATTAGGGTTTTGATACGCGTAATCTTACTCGTAAAATGATTATGCCCAAAGATGTTTCTAAACCAGATTTTTGTGATGAGATAGCTTCAATATCACCAAAATAACACAAAAGTGTGAAACTTGATGAACCAAAACTCCTAAAAGCGATTTAAGCGTGGGTTTACACCCTCGTTCAAAAACAAGCTTAAAAACTTAGATCCCGCGTAAAGTTTGAAACTTTTGCCAAAAACAAGTATTTTAACACCTTAAAGCGTTGAAAGTACAAGAATCTTGGATTAAAAGTGTAAAAAGCGAGTTTTTAAGCGAACCAAAGTATCACGTTATTCTACGCGTGGGACCAAAACCCACTTCAAGAAACAACGATTCACCCAACTAGTTAGGCGATTGATACCTTTGTTAGGTCACTAGTTTTACAACACAAGCTTACTAGAAAGAGATAAAGGCGATTGAACAATAATCAAACACACACACACGATATAAAGAAGACGGTTATGCGTAGATGTGAGTGAAAGGAATAAATTGAACAACCAACCCTCAGTGAGGGTTATTACATAGTATTTATAGGCAAGGAGCTAGGGCAACACTCCTACTCCTTCCCTTTTCCTTATTGGACATGGGCCTAAGCTTATGGGCCTTCTACATAAGCTAGACCTTAAACAAACATAAAGGCCATAATAAGCTACCTATTACATATGAGTAACTAACACTTGAATTAAGGTTTAGGAGTGATTCCAACACCTAGATAAACTAGATTATTAGTAATATTTCATTTCAATGCTAAGGATGATACAAAGGATTGGGTATATAACCCCAATGTAGATTAACAACACAAAGTATATGTCTCCGTATGTGAACTTCATCATAGGGAACACAAGTGCGATGAGCACGAGGGCGATGTAAACCATGTTGAAGACGATTATTCTTGGTTTCGGTTGAGATGAAATGGAGAGGAAGATGAAGTTTTGAACGAGAGAAATTTTTGAAATTGGAAGATTTGAAAAAGTGAGGATTTGATGGAGTGGATGACGGTGGGAGTATTTATGGGCAAAGAGGAATTTTTTGAGATTTGTGTTTTGTTTTATTTTTAGAAAGATATGATTTTTGGATTAAGTGAAATAAAGTACAAGTTTTATAAACCATGACTATAGACGAAAGAGTGACACGTATGTGAGAAAAAGCTTCCTAATGAAGCTACATGTAATACATGTATATGCACAAAAGATAATCAAATAAATACCTAGGTAATCATACTTATTTGTTAAGCTAACATCATTTAGAGATAAGTGAAAAGTCATACCTCAAATGCACTTAGGAATATCTTTACAAATGACACATCAAATGTCAGAAGACAATTCCAACTCCTTTGTGCTCAAGATACCTTCTTAGGGAAGGTATTCTTGTTACCAAGCGATTCCTATGGCTTGGTATGTATGAGCTTTGACTCATCATCTACAAAAGCTAAGGTGTTTGAAACTATTTGAAATTTTGAAACGACTTTTGAATTCACATAAAAACCTCCAACTTGGAACCGATTCATGTTGTCGCCTAAAGCCTTATTTAACAAGTTTTCATCACAAAAGCTGAAATTTAGAAATTTTCTTTACATACGTCAAGTTCTCTTTAAAAATTTAAAGACTCTATATTTTCTTTGAATACCGTTCAAATTTGGACAACTGAATCCTACCCGTATACGTTTAAAACTTATGGAAACATACATACCCAACAACATCTTCTTCTAGAACATTTTCAAACTTCGAGAAATTTTCTTTAAAAAACATTCGTTTCAACTATAAAACATGTAGTGACATTTTTCAAAAAGACTCATCCTTACGAGTTAAAAATTTTTCTGGTCAAACCATATCAAAACTTCTTATGCTGGGAAATACCACAACATCAACTTTTGGAAAATTTTCTCAATTACATTACATGTAAAAACTTGATTTGTTAAACCAGCACCCCTCGAGGTCGCAAATATCTACTTCAAAGAGATGACATATCTTGAAAAATTTATATGCCTTTCAAATAACAACGTCGCGTTTTCAAACACATTACTAACATCACCTAAGCGACTAACACAAACTTAACCTCGAGGAAGAGGTTCCCATAAGGGGTAGGTACTATAACAACCCGAAAAATTTCGAACAAATTTTAAAAATAAACTATAGTAAATTTGTTACTAAGTTTCATTCCTGGATTTTCCGAGCCTATTTGAATCGAGAACGATATCTCTTCTCATAAAACATGAAAACCGACTCTCGACACACACACCGACACCGATTTAGTGACGACAAAACAATTATAATTTAAATCCTACATAATAACGATTCTATAATTTTACGCTCTCGAAAACGTTTCTAAAAATATAAATTTTATATTTTTCGGGCTCTAGGAAGGTACGTTTATTTAGAGATTCGACGAAACACAGGGTACACTAAATACTGTTAATAACACTGATAATAATAATAATATTACACCTAAACCAGCCCTACCCTACGCTTTTTGTTTTCACGCCCTACCTCTTTCTGCTCTCCTTCTCCTTCGTTGTATTCAAAAAAAACACAAAGATGAAATATCACTTTCATCTTAAAACCAACACCCCACTTCTGCTCATCTCCTCCAAAGTCGCTTCATCCCTCCCACGTGAAGAAACACAAAAATGGTTTCTTTTGATTTTCAACCACAAAGCTATCACCATCACCACCCTTCAAAGAGGAACCCTATGTTCATAGTATTCACGTGAAGGTGTCAGGGGATGGCTGTGAGAAAACGACAATAGCCAAGGAAGGATATCACCTACAACCAAGACCATGGAAAGATAGAGGCTCCATTCTTCTTTCTCATCTATAAAAAAGAGCGAATTCATAGGGGTTTTCATTCACTCATCACACTACCAATCACAAAATTAGGTTTGTAATATTCAGGGCTTTTCACAATTAGTTGGGTTTTCGGTTAATTCAAGTTGTAATTAACCCGATTGGAGTGTGAGTTGTTCTTTGTAATCAAAATTTCTGTTGAAGATCGTTCGAGGGCTTTTGTGTTTTATTTCGGTGTCCCTTCATTCGAATCACTCCACCAACCTTGTAAGGAACCTCATTAATTCTATCTTGTTATTATTATGTTTTACCAATCTGAATGAATAAGATTTAAAACATATGGAATTATTTAGCCATGTCTTGATAAACTATTGTTGTTGTTGCGTGTGGTAAAAAGAAAAAGAAAAGGAAAATGAAAGCTATAATAAGATTTGTATTGGCTTATGTGCGGTTTTGATCTTGGTCATTATCAAACCGAGAAGTGTGGATACTTGTTTGTCTTTATTCCGGTCGAATGTGGTGTCTTGGGGTCTTGGCCCAGGTACGAACCTACGAGGGTGAAGAGTCGAGTGACCAAATCGGGTTGTACCCAAATATTGTAAAACACCAGTCGCATTAAATGGATAATATTCTCGATTGTTCCTGTCTAGGTGTATGGTTTATTTTGATTACATTCTTAGTATCCAGCTTATAAGATTTATAGTCGGCTTATATCTTAGCTTAACCAGCTTATCGAGGTTTTTGACTTATAATCTTAGCTTAATCGGTCTACTGTGATTCCATTTTAGCTCTTGGTATCCCGAATTGTGCTCGCGTACTAGTGTTGTTTCCCTGCTCATTTCTGCTCGGGATACTACCAAAGGGTGTCGAGAGCTTGGCTAATCTTAGTTTGTTTGTTGGCCTCAATTTGACCAAAAGTCACCCTTGAATGTGAGTGTTTGTTGTCCTTAATGCCTTCCTGTTATTGATTTGGTCTCATCTCAAACCGGAATTTCATAATTAATTGATCTTAGTCTCGTGTCAATGAATGGTTTTGATTCACAAATCTTATGTCTACTTTGCTGCCTCGATGTGGTTTAGCTGGAGCACAAGGGGTGTCATCACCTCGTATAAGTCTAGGTGTCTCGACAATGGTCGGGTTCGTTCGTAACTTTTCTCCTTGGTTAGTCCTTCTCGTGTCAAAACTGCAATTTCCCATCAAGTCTCGAAACTTATATGTGTCATCTTTAAGCGTTAGTTGTTGTTAGGCTAGCAGCTAGGCTGCAAAGCCCACCCCTCCAACAGGTACGTTAAATTTGTAATGTTACCAGGCCAGCCCAAGTTGGGTAGGAAATGTATGGGTAGCAACTGGGCCGAAGCCCAGTATTCAATAAGGATCCACTTAGTCTTTTAACAGCCCCACCAAGGGAGCGCTTAGTCGTACATATTATCTCGAGATTCTACTGGATAAATTCCGTTCTAAACAACTTGTGGTCAATCTCGTCTCAACTCGCCCATGGCATACCATTGCACGACCCTCATCCAATTTCAGTACGACATATATGTACCTTTGGCATTTATAGTAAAATGAGACACAAAAACAAATATTAGATGTAAACAAAGTTTTGAAAAAAAATATGTTAAAATGAGTTACTTTTACAAATCACAACTTAATTGGAAAATTGTCACACATCTAACTATGTGAAACCATAAACTTATAAACGTATATCTTCGATTACTAAATCGGATAATTAGAAACTCAATAAAATCTAATATATATATACTTTTAACAATTAGTCATTTCGGATAAATAGAATATACACTCGTGTCATGCCAAATTCTCAACAACATATCTGTTATTTTACAATTTACAAATGAAATTTACTCCTTGAACTTACATTGGTTTTGAAATTTCAAGTGTACATAAATTACGCTTAAACTTTTTCGGAATACATTTATCATAGACAACGAATGACATGTAAATATATGTATATATATATGTACACATAAGATATATATTTCTGTCGTTCGTATCAACGTCTCACATTATACGTATTATCTTTCGTACATCATCATTCGATCATCATCAAGCCAAGGTCTCGCTCTTGCTCAACACTTTTCTTTTATATACTCTTTGACTACCATAAGCCGAAATACATACAAACTTTTGAAAAACTGTTTTAAACTTAAATCTTCGCCCTGACAACAACAACAACAAACACTTGAAAACTTATCTTAAACTTTATCGAGTCTTAAACATGAATAAAGACTAAATTGCCGTGCTAAATTAGGTTGCGTGTTGAAGCCGCTCACTATCACTACTTGATTTATTTCATTTCATACTGCTAATTGCTAAGGTGAGTTCATAGCCCCACTTTTACTCTTTAAACTATTTTATAAACTCTTTGGGGGAGATACATGCTATAAACTAGAACACAAGTCTTTTCTTAAAAGTTATGCTTGCCTGATTATTATTATTATAGCCTAAGTTTCCAGCCAAAAGTCCCCTTCATCATGAACCATTAATCACTTGCAGTGAACGCAAATATTGTGGATAGTACTATGAGAATTGGCGACCCGACTCGGTTATCGAAATAACCAGGCGCACCATATTGATTATCTCTATGTAATTGGCTATTACATCGGGGGCATTTTATTACTTACACCAATAATTAGGTGTATGCGGTTAGTATTGGTGTCATGAACTCGATGCATAATAATAATCTCTGTTTTCTATGGTAATTGTCTTGAAGCAATTATCATCTTTAACTTGTGTTCAACTATTTTACTAAACCTATGAATATCACTCAACCATTGTGTTGATCTTTTTAAGCATGTTTATCTCGGGTATTGAAAGAGGCGATAGCTAACTCGGGCGCTTGGGCATTGGCATGGCATGGTCATAGATGACTCGATTTACTTATGGGACCATATTTTATTAATGGGCCATTTTCATAACAATTCAAACTTTGTAAACTCTATTTTACTTCAATAAATGAAATCTTTTAAGAAAAATCTTTATTTTCACTTTGTGTTATGATCGATTGAGTAGCATCTCAAAACCTTTTCTTCCGCTGCAAACCATTTTTGGGGGTGTTACAGTCACGCAATGGGTTATGGGTCAAGCTCTATGGATATGGGTCATGAACTTTGGGTTGTACCCAACTACATTCAATGTATTTGGTCAATGGGTTATGATACTTAAGTTTCTACCCATTTATATTACCTAATATACTACATACTAGTTATGTGTATATTTTACCCAAATATGTAAACACTAGTTGTTGTACATATGTAATACTAAATCATAAAATCACTTATACTTGTTTTAGTGTTTTATGTGAGAACATGAGTGTGTTAGAAACTATTAGTTCAAACCATTTACATATTTTATTTGTTTCATTAAAATGATTTTACGTTTGTTATCGACAAAACATTAGAAGATCGTAAAATATAAATAAACGTTTTTACGGCTTATTTGTATTAACAGGTTATGCTCCATGGGTATGGGTCATGGACTTTGTGTTATACCCAACCACATTCAATGTATTTAGTTAATGGGTCAAATACTTAAACTTCTACCCATTATGATACATACTAGTTATGTATATATTTGCCAAATATGTAAACACTAGTTGTGGTTACATTTGTATTACTAAATCATAAAATCACTTTTACCTGTTTAGTGTTTTATGTGAAAACGTAAGTGTGTTAGTAAACTATTGGCTCAAACCATTTACGTATTTTATTTGTTTCGTTAAAATGATTTTAGGTTTGTTATCGACAAAACTATAGAAGATCGTCAAATATAAATAAACGTTTTATGGTTTATTTATATAATGGTCCTTTGTGTTGCCTACTTTGTTCTTTGTTGCATTCTACCTCGGCCCCTTGTCTTTGCTTGCGCTTTCTTGGTCCTTTGCCTCTTTTCGTATGTGCTTTGTATGCTTTTGCCGTGCCCTTTTGCCTCTTTTAGCTTTTTCCTTTATATGTTTTGTGTTCTCTTGCAACGTTTGCTTATTTTGATATTGACTTTTCTCTTTGTTCTTTTGTCATTATTTTGCCTTTCGCTATGTTTGCTTGTATGTTGGCTTTGGTATTTGCCTTTAGGATCTTTTGTGCATGCTTTTTCTGCTTTTGTGCACTTGCCTAGTTGCTTTCTTGCTTTTATGATCTTTTGTTTTTGCTTTTGTTTGGTTATGCTTTTGCCCCTTGCCTATCTCGCATTTTGTTTGTCCCTTTTTCTATGTGTTTCTATGGTTTTTTGTCTATGGCTTGTTTGCTTGCTTCTTTTCGTATGTTTTATGCGTTTTCCTTTGACTTGTTTTGCACTTTTACGCTCTTTTTTTCTTGATCTTTTCATATGAACAATTTCATACTTTTTCACTGGCCGGAGGTCTTTCTGGAAGCAGTCTCTACTGTCGAGTTTATCTTGGTAGTAAGGGTAGGATTAATCTACATATCACCTTCTTATTACCCTGCTCCGGCAGAATTGGGTTTTGTAGTAGTGTTGTTGTTGTAATATTTAACCTTACAAAAAAAGTCACTTTATCTCATATATAATAAGAAAACATGAAATAAACTCATCATAGATATCATGATTGTTATATATGTACAATAGATTAAGTATATTTACAACAAGGATTTCAACCCACGTGTTGTTGCTGATCGTCTATATACGATGTTGTTGCACACAATGGAAATATGAGTTTTTTCTAATGAAAGAATTGCAGTTGTGGGTTCTCTTAAGCAATTTTATTATAAATTTAACAGTTACTGCTCATACGTCGAAGTCTATGGCATTAGTTTTCGTAACTTGATTTTCGAAATCCCTGAATGAATCAAAAGTCGAATATTTATTTCAGTTTCAGTTGTTCATACTTTTTTTGATAGTAGTCAGCATTTCGATAGTTCTTTTATAAGCTTATGTCCCAAGTCCACCAAGTCTATTAGATTTAACTAAACAAAAATCCTAACAAAGTTAGCTAATTATGATTTTTGTTTGCATGCATTCTCGAGACCTACATACGCTGGCATTTTAGTCTCCCAAGTATCATCATGAGATTCTCGGCTGCTAAACTTCCTTACAGCCATTCTTTCCACAGTGGTTTTTGGTCATTTAAGGGAGCAACAATGTCATCAATTTATACCTCCCCAACCTTAAAGAAACACAAAATCAAGATAATTTTGAACAATGGATAGGTTAGTAAGACTTGACGAACTCGCATTAGCCGCCAAGTCCATGTCTATGAAGGCACAAATATTTGTCTACTTTGATAGATCAGTTGTTGAGGATATCAAGCTTGCCAAAGAGCTTAGACCGATTTGCATGGAACTAACTGATGTCATTAAGAAAATGGATGGTGTTATTGAGGAGCTGGAGGGGGTGAAGGGTTCAGCTCTCGCATTGCAGAGTGCAATTTTATTTAAAGGCATTCAAAACCGCGATACATGGAAGGCGATGGAGTTGTTGATTCAGGTTAAAGAAATAGAGTTTCGGGTACTTGAGAAGCAACTAATTCATGGGAAGATCAGGTTGTTAGGATAAGGTTTTTAGATTTGTATATGTTAGGTTTTTGTGACATCTGATGCACATAGTGATTTTCTTGGTGAGTGATATGTTATGATATTCTTATGTTTGTGTTTTTACTATATTTGTATTGGTTTTAAGCTAAGTTAGATTGCTAAAATTAGGTCTTTTTTGTGTATCCCATAATCAACTATAGCTTTTGTGAAACTGTCTCATTAGTTGCACTTGAGAAAGTTATATGGCCGTTAGTTTTTAGCAAAACTAAACATGCCTTAAAACGCCCTTTAAGACTCACACCAGAAGATAGTTTGAAACTACACTTGTGCGATATCGCAAATGATCTACAAAACCATTAAACTGAAGTTTTAAATCAGAATAGGCAGCACTCAAGAGCTTTTAAAACACATATGTAAGGGAACACTAAAACGACAACACTTGAATCGTAAAGTGTATTATTAAGGAAACACGAAACGACATAATAAAATTAAGGAAAATGACAAAAATAGACTGGCATACGATGCATATCACTTTCGGACCACTTTTATTAATAATTTGAAAATGGACCAAGGCAACCATTGTTATTAGGCAACTCATTGAAATTGTGACACGTGTCCGTATGTGTAAGGTATTATTTTTGGCTAACGAAAAAGCGGTGGGCAACCGTATTTTTAAAAGGATTTTTGGTCATTTTACATTAAATAGAACGTACACAATTGAATAGTGAAAGTACATTACATATGAATTCAAAATCAATTTCCCACCGCACAAAAACATTCATAGTTACGGTTTCTCTGTTTTGCTTGTCGCATAAAAACATTGTAACTAAGTTGTTTTCACAAATGAGACCGTCTACTTACGGTCCCTCTTTTCCTTGTATCGTCAGTTATGTCACCACTATAAGCGTTACCTTGTTGAGTGCAACCCACATTGGATTGATCAAGTTTGTTTATTGTACATTATTTATTGGCAATTGGTTATATGCTTCAACAAATCACTTTGTTGTTATTCGATTAATACCTTTGATTTCTCCTCTTTACGTCTGCATCGATTCGTAATTATGTAGGGTATAATCGGTAGATGTCGTATGTTAGGTATGTAACATAACTTTGGTTCATTAATAATTTTAGTGGCACTCTCAGACTAATAAGGAGTGGTTTATATGCATTGTATACGCAATTGTTTAAGGCGTTGGTATAGATTCCATCCATGGTGCGATTTAAATTGTATTTTTGTTGACCTTTTTAGGACTAGAAGCTAAGTTAATCATTACGATGGTGAACTACTTTTGGTTGATAAAGCAAAAGTTAGACGAAAGACGCCCGCATCTTGTTTAGGAATACACGCTTTGGAAGATCGATTGATCGTTGTTTTTGAACATGAACGCACATCAAAGATAGCTCGTAAAGCGAGAAAAAGTAATCGATGTTTTACTCCTTCGATGCCGTCGGGTTGCAATCTGACGGCCGTCGAGTTGCAATCTGACGCGTCAGTTATCGACAAAAAGCGGTCTGCGATTTTTACGGAAAAAATTACGGAAAATTTATATCTTTAGAATCGGAAAATTTTACGCAAAACATCCATTATGACTCGATACAAGCATTTAACTCGAACAAACACACAAATATATCTTTTAATGAATTGTTATTCTCATGTTTACGTTTCTTTGAAAACGTGTGTAATCCTCCACACTTATCCTTTATGTAAAATACCTTTATATGCAATTAAGGCGAGGTTAAAAACAAAATAAAGCATTTTACAAATTTAAACATGAGAATAAACAATTAATAAAAGATATATGACACTAACAAACAAACAATTAAGCATGGGTTGCCTCCCACGAAGCGCTTTTCTTTATTTAAGAGTCTTGTAGCTAGACTCGTAGTCGTGCTCTCACGTAACTTCATTACCGCCATCTCCTTCCTCATGACGGTCTCTATTGGGGGATTCCATGTTGTAGAAGTGCCCTATCAAGCAATCCTTATAAAATCCGAAAATCTTAGCCATAACATACTCTACTCCTTTTTCTTTATCCTCACTATTCCTATAATAGACCGACAGTTTAAGTTCCTTTTCATCATTAGAGAGTGATGAAAACTTCTCAATCTTAAACGGCGTTTGGTAAGCTATGTCGTCGGTCTCATCCTTGAATCGTACTATTCCTAATGAGGGATCATAAGTCATCCCGGTGTTTTCTATGAAAGGTTTTCCTATAATAACATGGGATAAGATAGGATCTATAGCCGTGCTAATATCATCCACAATTATGAAGTCCGTGAGGAAGCGTGAAACTACCTACATAAGCGGGCAATCCCTTAATTCTACCGAGAAAATTACAACTAACACTAGGATCATCGGGTCTTGCCTAGTTGGAATAGGCTTCTTCATTACCCAATTGTAGTAGGTGCTAGTCATTATGTTGATTGGGGACTTCGCGATCAATGTAGGCCTTTGCCAAAAAGGTGTCCTATGCAACATGGTATGTTAAGATTCCAAGGGTTCCCAAACTTGATTACGGGCTTTTCTAACATACATGTGACGGAGGTCACGTACTAAGTGAGGGTGGCGAGATACCTCTTCTTCCATAGGAAACTTATTGAAATAGTCATTGTCTACTTCATCTACTTCCTCAGTTGTTTCATTTGTCTCACGTGTATGGTCTCTTCGTCATTTGTTCAATTAGGTTTCACTAAGGCGATGGTATTGACGAATTGAACATGCTTAGCTAACTTACTTGGGTCCTTAATCTCTACACCGGAAGGCTCGGGAGTTGAGATAGCATTAACCTTCCTATCACAATTGGTCATGGCTTTCAAAAGGTTATCTATCTTCCTATCCATTTCGACATTGTTGTTGTTAAAGCGGTCCGAGTTTAGCTATTTGGGCTTCTTGGGATGCAACTAGGTTTTGCAACATCCCTCGATGTTTTGTTGGTTAGGACCTTGAGGTGGGGGCCATGAAAAATCATTGAAGTGAATTCCTTGGTTTGTCCCCAATAGAAGTCGGGCTTGCCCTTCCATGCTTCTCGGGTTTCATTGAAATTCCTAGGTCCGGTGTTGTGGGAATCTTCCTCCCGTTCCATTAATCGTGAGGATGCGTAGTCAGCGGAAGCATGTTCGGGGATCGGTGCAAGTCTTGCGTGTTATGAGTATCATAAAGCGGCTCACACGAAGAAGAAACTTTGTTCACATGGCGTGAAGACTTAGGGTTTCGTAGGAACTCATTAGGAATTTAACTTGATCTTCAAGTTCGATCATCCTACTGGTCGGAAGATTATGAGTCAATGAGAGGCAAGGAGATTGCCTAAACGGTTTGGGCAACTCACGGGGTCATTCCAACTTCGTTGTCATAGAGAGCGAGGTCCTCTATTATTCCCCATGATTCTTCCGCGGTGAGATCACTAAGTTTTCACCCGGCCGCTTGGTCAATGGATCGCTTGGTGGGGAAGTTGACATGATCATAAAAGATTTGGACTTGGAGCCAAAGATCAATGCCGTGATGAGGGACCTTATGAAGTAAGTCCTTTAATCGAGTCCATGCTTCATAGAGAGATTCACCTTGACGTTGTTGGAACATCAAGATGTCATTCCTAAGCTTAGTGGTTCTCCCGGTTGGAAAAATTAAGCAAGGAAGCGAGAGGTGAGATCATCCCAACTTGAGATAGAGCCGTGGGAAGTCGCTCAAGCCAATTACTAGCTTGGTCCCGTAGAGATAATTGGAAGAGACGCAGTGCGTGGTCTCCCGAGTAGTAGCATCAAGGTCAATGGAATCGACAATTTTGAGGAAATCCTCATATCTTGATTTGGATCTTGAACGAAGTCCATGGAATGCACATCCGTTTGCACCAACCGGATGGTGTCGGATCGCAGGCCGTAGTTTGGGCTTGGTCGGGAAGCTCAATGGTGTTCCTATAGCCTAGGTGGCTTGGTCTTGAGTATTCACCAAGAGTACGGGCTCTTGGCGGGTCAATTGGTGGTGGGTTGATGAATGGTGGGTGGTTATCACCTTCCATGATGAAAAGTGATGGGATTACAAACAAAGGTCACGAAGAAGGTGGATAGACTATGAGAAAGCTAAAAAATGAGAAAACTTTACTTGATAGGAATCAATCAAAGGAAACCTAAGCGAGGTGGACTACTAACTAGCTATTCTATTCCGCGCGTGGCGCCAAAAACTTAATAACGCTACGCATCGTTCGGGGTCAAAGGAACTTCCTTTTCTTGAGCAAGTTTTATAACACCCTAGGCGGTGAACCTAATCGTTGTAGTGTAGTATTAGGGTAAGCCACGGGTATTGATATCGTTCTCTGGGGAATAGGAATGCTAGTGAGAAGTTACTACGCTAAGGTTGGGGTTGAGGAAGATTATTTTTATCTTTTTATGTTTTTAGGAAATGGAAAAGTACGAATCTCGGGTTTGGATTTGGGGTTTGGTATTGCTACCGATTACTCTACTTATCTAATTATCTAATCTAAGTTGTATGTAGTCTATGTCTAATTATTGTGTGCTCGTATGATAGTTTAAAGATGTGTTTACTTAGGTTTTATTACTCCTTAATTATCTCATATTGGTGGTTGAATTGTCACGTCCTTATTCTTAATTGCGTTGTGTGTCTAAAGTTGTAGGGTATGCGTTTATCCCTAACTCTTTGAAGTTACCAAAGGGTCTCGTCTACAAAATACCACTAGGGATCATAAACTCTAACTCTAAGGCCTCTTTGGATAGTTTAGCTTACAACCGCTCAAGGTGCTATAACCTAAGGTTCACAAAGATTAATCAAGCATTAAGTACACAATGAATGACCTATCGCATTACTAGATCATTAACAACTAAGATAAGAGACAACCAATCAATATTCAATAATTAAGTTTCATATTCCCTAAGCAAACACTCAAATAAATTAGCCGGACATGGAGAACATGCAAGCATACACACAAATAATCAAAGACATAATTGTATTAATGAAGTAAAGCACTTATCTTGGTGTAAGATAGGGTTTGGAACCCTAAAATCTTGTACAAAATGACCTTGGTTCGGTTTAGGTTTTACTCCAAAAGACTACACACTAATACTTAAAAATTCGGATTCTATATATAAGATTACATATGCGACGGCGTCACCTTATGTTGTGTGACGTCGTCGGATCGCCGTCATTAGGGTTTCGTCTTGGCCACGTTAGTCTTGCGACGGCGTCACCTTGTGCTTGTGGCGCCGTCCTCTTGACTTCGCGCCGTGCTGGATTGAATCTAGGCCGTCGAGTTCGACGGTCTACTCTTTTATAACTTGCGTCGTCACTTGAAAATAAGAGTTTTGGCTTACGTCCCGTCACAAAATCCTCCGACGGCGTCATGATTAAGCGATGGCGCCGTCACCTTGTGTTTTCGGCCGGTGAAGTGTCTCGATTCTTGACTTTGGCCATTTTCTTCAGTATATCCGCGCCTTTTCGTCCAAATAAGTGCTATTACAACAATTTGCCTTCAAGAGACCTAAAAGTGAAAAGGAACAATATTAAGTAATAACGGATACAAAAGTGATCAAATAAGGGCTTAAACGACTCCTCAAAAGGTACATTTAAAACCTTATCAAATATCCCTACACTTGGTATTTGCTTGTCCTCAAGCAAATGTGCTTTAGCCAATTAATTTATAAGTTAGGGTCATGAAGCATTGGTTTAAAACATCCACAACACATATAAGCCCAAAAGTCATAACAAGCACGAAATTACATACTAGCACCTCACATGGGGTGTTTGGATACTCACGTCTCTCTCGGGTGTATATGAAATATAACAAGTTGGAAATGGAAGATTAAACACTCATTAACCGGTCCTAGTACATAGATTACCATAGGCTTGAGAATAGATCCAACCTCCATCGCTTTGGCGTAAGCACCTAGGAAAGACTATCAAAGAGGTATTTAAAGGGTTGTAATGTTAGGCTTACGGTAGGAAACAAAAGGGTTTGGTGGGATAGGCTATTTAGTGGTGGCAAGTCAAAAATCTTTATGTTACAAGCATACAAAGAATGGCGTTGCTAAGCCAAGACTCGACACTCTAGACTCTAAATAATGAAACAAACAAACATAAATTTAAATGATAGATGTAGGATGGTAGCCCGTATGTTTTATTTTGAACACTCTATTTTATTTTATTTTCTCTTTTTCTATTTTTTTCATTTTTTTTTTTCATACACTTTGACTCTACCATCCTCTACGGTAACATCAAAATGATAGGGATTTATAGGCACATCCTACACTTGAGTTTTATTACTCTAATACTAATTTGACCCGAATTGAAAAGATCAAAACACTTGGGGTATGTTATTACGCAAATTAGGAAATTAATGTTCCTTTCAATCATTTTATAAACTTTAACTTTTCCCATGAGTCCCAATCGTCCCAAAGCTGTGTACAAAGGATATGACTCGACTTAGCAGCTCATGCAAGCAACTAGATAATTGAACTAAGGGTTTAGGGTGATAACAATAATGCACTAAAAGTGAGTGCATCTGAGGTAGGCTAAGGCGATTTGGGTGTATATTTGGGGTGAGGTGTAAACAATGCTCTTCATTGATATTCGGAAAAACCGAAACATCACGAGAACCACGAAAAGGATAGGCTCGAGGGGTTAACTAGGGGTATCGTGTACTAAAGATGAGTACAACACAAAGGGTGTGGGGAATTACTCAACCGATGTGGAAGAAGTAATTATATTACGGTATCAAACAAGGGTTATCCTAATGCCTCTTATCATTTAGTTATTCCTAACTACACAAGTGTAGTCTTACTAGCAATCTCGGAATGCATCACAAAACAAGTTCTAGAATCTAATATACTACGGTTCGCACTCTAAGCATTAAAGATGAATGCTTTAATTCCTACTAATCTAAGGGCGATCCTCGCATTTTGGGTGGAATTTAGGTGGTAAAGGGTTTTTGTGCTAGTCATGCAACTTCCTATCCGTGAGGCGCTTTTGTTAAGACTAATGGCCCACTCCTATATATCATGAAAAATTTTAAATTTGGTGCCAAAATTACCTAACCGACATTTTCTCATGGTTTATTACACAAATACAATTCGACAAAGCAAATAATCAAGGATAAGTATAGTTTCAAAGTTCCCGTTTTATTTTCCCTCCTACACTTAAACTGAACATTGTCCCCAATGTTCCCAAAATATCAAAGTTATAATAATGGAAGGTAATTAAAAGCGAAAGAAACTAGTACTCCCTTGATTAGCTCGGTAGGATCGTGTGTGAAGTAGTGGTTAAATCTTTTCCAAGAAAAATGTATCGTAAAAGTTCCTTCAATCTTTTGTTTCTTCTTCTTGATAAATAAAACACGCACATTTGAAGAAAACAAACGAAACCTTCGCGTAAAATGGTGGTAATAGTATATATAAGACTCTACTAAACTAGGATATAATGCTTGTGGAATGGATGTTCTGAAATTTACGGAAAATTAAGACTTGGAAAATTCAAAATTTATAAATAGCTCGAGAAAAGCGAGAAAAAGGTAATCTAATGTTTTACTCCTTCGACGTTTGTCGGTTGCAATCTGACGCCGTCAGTTATCTGACAAAAAGCGGTGCGATTTTACGGAAAAAATTATGGAAAATTTATATCTTTAGAATCGGAAAAATTTACGCAAAACATCCATTATGACTCGATACAAGCATTTGACTCGAACAAACACACAAATATATCTTTTAATGAATTGTTATTCTCATGTTTACGTTTCTTTGAAAACGTGTAATCCTCCTACACTTATCCTTTATGTAAAATACCTTTATATGCAATTAAGGCGAGGTTAAAAATAAAATAAAGCATTTTTACAAATTTAAACATGAGAATAAACAATTAATAAAAGATATATGACACTAACAAACAAACAATTAAGCATGGGTTGCCTCCCACGGCGCTTTTCTTTATTTAAGAGTCTTGTAGCTAGACTCGTAGTCGTGCTCTCACGTAACTTCATTACCGCCATCTCCTTCCTGTGGCGGTCTCTATTGGGGATTCCATGTTGTAGAAGTGCCCTATGATGCACTTCTCTAAGAGTTCATCCTCTCCCCGATCGGTCCTATATTTGGTCCTAGGTTCAAGCAATCCTTATAGAATCCGAAAATCTTAGCCATAACATACTCTACTCCTTTTCTTTATCCTCATTATTCCTATAATAGACCGATAGTTTAAGTTCCTTTTCATCATTAGAGAGTGATGAAAACTTCTCAATCTTAAGCGGCGTTTGGTAAGCTATGTCGTCGGTCTCATCCTTGAATCGCACTATTCTAATGAGGGATCATAAGTCATCTCGGTGTTTTCTATGAAAGGTTTTCCTAGAATAACATGGGATAAGATAGGATCTATAGCCGTGCTAATATCATCCACAATTATGAAGTCCGTAGGAAGCGTGAAACTACCTACATAAACGGGCAATCCCTTAATTCTACCGAGAAAATTACAACTAACACTAGGATCATCGGGGTCTTGCCTAGTTGGAATAGGCTTCTTCATTACCCAATTGTAGTAGGTGCTAGTCATTATGTTGATTGGGGACTTGCGATCAATGTAGGCCTTTGCCATGAAAAGGTGTCCTATGCAACATGGTATGTTAAGATTCCAAGGGTTCCCAAACTTGATTCTGGGGCTTTTCCTAACATACATGTGACGGAGGTCACGTACTAAGTGAGGGTGGCGAGATACCTCTTCTTCCCTAGGAAACTTATTGAAATAGTCATTGTCTACTTCATCTACTTCCTCGGTTGTTTCATTTGTCTCACGTGTATGGTCCTCTTCGTCATTTGTTCTATTAGGTTTCACTAAGGCGATGGTATTGTGAATTGAACATGCTTAGCTAACTTACTTGGGTCCTTAATCTCTACACGGAAGGCTCGGGAGTTGAGATAGCATTAACCTTCCTATCACTATTGGTCATGGCTTTCAAAAGGTTATCTATCTTCCTATCCATTTCGACTTGTTGTTGGTTAAAGCGGTCCGCGAGTTTAGCTATTTGGGCTTCTTGGGATGCAACTAGGTTTTGCAACATCCCTCGATGTTTTGTTGGTTAGGACCTTGAGGTGGGGCCATGAAAAATCATTGGAAGTGAATTCCTTGGTTTGTCCCAATAGAAGTCGGGCTTGCCCTTCCATGCTTCTCGGGTTTCATTGAAATTCCTAGGTCCGGGTGTTGTAGGAATCTTCCTCCCGTTCCATTGTCGTGAGGATGCGTAGTCAGCGGAAGCATGTTCGGGGATCGGGTGCAAGTGCGCGTGTTATGAGTATCATAAAGCAGCTCACACGAAGAAGAAACTTTGTTCACATGGCGTGAAGACTTAGGGTTTCGTAGGAACTCATTAGGAATTTAACTTGATCTTCAAGTTCGATCATCCTACGGTCCGGAAGATTATGAGTCAATGAGAGGCAAGGAGATTGCCTAAACGGTTTGGGCAACTCACGGGGTCATTCAACTTCGTTGTCATAGAGCGAGGTCCTCTATTATTCCCATGATTCTTCCGCGGTGAGATCACTAAGTTTTCACCCGCCGCTTGGTCAATGGATCGCTTGGTGGGAAGTTGACATGATCATAAAGATTTGGACTTGGAGCCAAAGATCAATGCCGTGATGAGGGACCTTATGAAGTAAGTCCTTTAATCGAGTCCATGCTTCATAGAGATTCACCTTGGCGTTGTTGGAACATCAAGATGTCATTCCTAAGCTTAGTGGTTCTCCCGGTTGGAAAAATTAAGCAAGGAAGCGAGAGGTGAGATCATCCCAACTTGAGATGGAGCTGCGGGAAGTCGCTCAAGCCAATTACTAGCTTGGTCCCGTGAGATAATTGGAAGAGACGCAGCGCGTGGTCTCCCGAGTAGTAGCATCAAGGTCGATGGAATCGACAATTTGAGGAAATCCCTCATATCTTGATTTGGATCTTGAACGAAGTCCATGGAATGCACATCCGTTTTGCACCAACCGGATGGTGTCGGATTGCGAGGCCGTAGTTTGGGCTTGGTCGGGAAGCTCAATGGTGTTCCTATAGCCTAGGTGGCTTGGTCTGAGTATTCACCAAAGTACGGGCTCTTGGCGGGTCAATTGGTGGTAGGTTGATGAATGGTGGGTGGTTATCACCTTCCATGATGAAAAGTGATGGGATTACGAACAAAGGTCATGAAGAAGGGGATAGACTATGAGAAAGCTAAAAATGAGAAAATTTACTTGATAGGAATCAGCAAAGGAAACCTAAGCGAGGTGGACTACTAACTAGCTATTCTATTCCCGGCGCCTAAAACTTGATAACGCTACTGGCGCGTCGTTCGGGGTCAAAGGAACTTCCTTTTCTTGAGCAAGTTTATAACACCCTAGGCGGTGAACCTAATCGTTGTAGTGTAGTATTAGGGTAAGCCGGGTATTGATATCGTTCTCTAGGGAATAGGAATGCTAGTGAGAAGTTACTACGCTAAGGTTGGGGTTGAGGAAGATTAATTTTTATCTTTTTATGTTTTTAGGAATGGAAAAGTACGAATCTCGGGGTTTGGATTTGGGGTTTGGTATTGCTACCGATTACTCTACTTATCTAATTATCTAATCTAAGGTGTATGTAGTCTATGTCTAATTATTGTGTGCTCGTATGATAGTTTAAAGATGTATTTACTTAGGTTTTATTACTCCTTAATTATCTCCTATTGGTGGTTGAATTGTCACGTCCTTATTCTTAATTGCGTTGTGTGTCTAAAGTTGTAGGGTATCGTTTCTCCATAACTCTTTGAAGTTACCAAAGGGTCTCGTCTACAAAATACCACTAGGGATCATAAACTCTAACTCTAAGGCCTCTTTGGATATTTTAGCTTACAACCGCTCAAGGTGCTATAACCTAAGGTTCACAAAGATTAATCAAGCATTAAGTACACAACGAATGACCTATCGCATTACTAGATTATTAACAACTAAGATAAGAGACAACCAATCAATATTCAATAATTAAGTTTCATATTCCCTGTTAGCCTTAATAGTTTTATTAGAAGTGATGGTCATTCACGATTAGGAACTTTGTAACGTGTGTTAGATATCGTGATAGAATAGTCACGGGCTCGTGGATTGGGATAAGCTATTTGGTTAAAAGATGAGCTAAGCTTGCCGCCTATAAGCTCATATCCCAGCGTCCAAATCCAATCCAATGAAGCCCATACAAAGCCCAAGGAAAGCCTTTAGGGCAACTTGTGTCTTGTACTATAAATACCCCTCAAATGGTCATTTGAGGGTGTGCTTAAAAGTGTGTGTGTGTGTTTTTTTCTTTTGGAATATACAACTTTATTGTGTTTATCTTATCTTCATACATACACGGTCTTAACATTCAAGTCACCATCTTTCTCATCCTTATTTCTAAGCCTTGTTTGTGTTTGTGTTTAACGTGTTATATGCTTAATGTGATATACGTGTTGGGTTTGTGATAAGGTTGATAAAAGTAAGGTCCTACATTCCTAAGCAAACACACACAAAATTAGCGGGACATGGAGAACATGCAACATACACACAAATAATCAAAGACATAATTGTATTAATGAAGTAAAGCACTTATCTTGGTGTAAGATAGGGTTTGGAACCCTAAAATATTGTACAAGACACCTTGGTTCGGTTTAGGTTTTACTCCAAAAGACTACACACTAATCTTGAAAAATTCGGATTCTATATATAAGATTACATATGCGACGGCGTCACCTTATGTTGTGTGGCGCCGTCGGATCGCCGTCATTAGGGTTTCGTCTTGGCACGTTAGTCTTATGACGGCGTCACCTTGTGCTTGTGGCGCCGTCCTCTTGATTTTCCGCCGTAGTATGGATTGAATCTAGGCCGTCCGAGTTGCGACGGTCTACTCTTTTATAACTTGACGTCGTCACTTGAAAATAAGAGTTTTGGCTTCGTCCGTCACAAAATCCTCCGACGGCGTCGCGCTTAAGTAGTGACGCCGTCACCTTGTGTTTTCGGCATTTGGAGTGTCTCGATTCTTGACTTTGGCCATTTCTTCAGATATCCGCCTTTTCGTCCAAATAAGTGCCATTACTGACAATTTGCCTTCAAGAGACCTAAAAGTGAAAAGGAGCGATATTAAGTAATAACGGATACAAAAGTGATCAAATAAGGGCTTAAACGACCCTCAAAAGGTACATTTAAAACCTTATCATGATCTTTATGGGTCGTTTGTTAACATGCGAGGTGGATGATACATCGATGAGGTTAGTTGATAATCTAGATGATTGGAATGCTTTTCCATGGGGTGAGCATATTTGGACTCATTTATATGACCAACTTCATAATGTATTTGATAAGCACGTGGATGACCACCTTTTAAGATTGAAGAAAGATCAGCATTGTCCAACATACACTGTATGCGGATTTGTGTTTGGGTTTCGGTATCCATTTTCCAACTAAATTTTCTTGATTTGTATATAAGTTTATGTTTTATTTTCATTTTTTATTTTTTATTCTCATAGGTGTGGATCCTTCAATCGTTTGAAAAATCTCATGCTTGGTGGATTAAACATCCAAATGTGATACCAAGAGCACTTGGCTGGTCTAGGAAGTCCATCTTTAAAGAAATGATCGTTCGAACCTTTTTCAAACGTAAGCGAGTTAAACTTTGTTGTTATTTATTTATTGTTTATAGGTAAAAAAAAAAAAAAGTAAACCTACACACAAAGTTAGATGTTCCATTTCCACCTATCTAAGCACACAATATCTTATCGAGACTCGATTCTTCATCAAATGTTTTTATCCATCCGCCTTTCTTTTCATTCTACCTCGAGGCTTGCCTTTGATGGCCAAATGAATTTCATAATCGGTGGATGAACAATTGGACTAGTTGATTTTGTACATTGCAAATTAAGGCTATATGCTCTTCTCACTTTTAAACCTCAATGTTGGCTCTGCAATCCCTTTACCCTTTCCAATATCGGGTTCGATAACTACACCTACGCGCGGTTTCACCAATCAGCAGACTCTTGCAATAGGTTTGGGTGCGGGGATGGGTCGATTGCTTTATGTTGACCAATTGCATGGCAACGTCATTCTCAAGCTTAATTTGGTTTTGTGCTTGGTGTTATTGTGGTGCTTATAATTGTAGTGAGATGTTGCCTCGGGGCTTGAAACATCCGAATTGGCGATGGCTATAATAATACCGGCGGTTGTTGCGGTGATGGTTACTTCAATACTATCGTGGATGCGAACACTGCGCGATTGCTGCACAACTTCCTTATCCTTTTCTTCAATTGCGACCTTTAAAGAATCATCCGATCGCTTCTTTACCTTTCATGTGTCCTTCAATTTTTACTCTCCTCCTCCCTGTTTGGATGCATCATCTAAACTTTTAATCATATCTGAGTTGCCTTCTTTCCCGTTTCTTCACTTTCCCGAATGCATGGAACCTTGGCCTTCTTAGTCTCTCAAAACACTTACCCCATGCTTTGAACCTCGATTATTTGGTAGCGAGTTGTTGTCGAATTTTTAAGACCGATGATCTTTGACTCCATACTTGTGAATATATCCGCCAATATGAGATTGAGTTTCATATTATCCTCACCCACCTTGACCTATGTAACTTTGGTTATTGAAGTGGATCATTGGAATTGTCATCATGTAGAAAGCCATTAGTCGTCAAATCATGTTCGTGTTCCAAACTACCCTCATCTATTCGAGATGTGTCTAACATTGCATCGAGACCTAGCACGAACATCCATTTCCCCAAATTAGCCAGGTTGTCTAGGGATTCCTTCACCGTGTTGAATTGCAAAAACTATTCACATTAGGAGTTGCCATTGGTTGGGTCGTTCTTACGTTTCCACCGCTACCTCGGCGATGATTTGGGGAATAAATATGTTATCACCAAAAGTTACAAAGCATGCTCTTATAGTTTCCACAATCATCGGAAACTAACTAGCGATGATTTGCGAGAACTAGCAATGTTTTCAAGCTAGCTAGCGGTGGAAATATTATTTACGGTGGAAATATTATTTGGTGGAAATATTATGTATGACTTTAATTACTGAATCCACTTTATAAAATGTTGTCGTATGTATCTCAAAGTAATTAACTAAATATATATATATATATATATATTTTTAACCATTCTTGAACTTTAGGATTCAACTACAAATCGATCCGAGACCTACTATACATGAGTTCAATGTGCATGGTGGATAGATAGCCAAGATTTTTCAATGACTACGTCCCCGGACCACGGTCACGACCCAAAGACAACCTTGTTGATACCTACTTTTCGAGGTTGGAAAAGTCCGTCAACGTCTGAAAACTAGTTTGAAAGTAAATTCAAAACAATGCAAGTGGAAGTAGTTCCGAACAAAAAGCCTTAAGGATCATGTAATTTCCGTTACGAATCGCAAAGTTTTTAAACTTGAGTCTATTATTCGAGTTCTCTTTATATTCATTATAATATAAGAATAGTAGATTCACTTTTTTAACATCACCATTGAATTTCCTAACACTTAGACCTTCCTGTGTTCTTGCACATGAGCCAGGCGGTGGTCTTGGTTATTCCTTTCAACTATTCTATAGTTATTTCTCATTGCCATTGTTTATTTTAGAAATTTCATGCATATTTTTTACTGGGACAAACTTGATTTTGAGTAACATTTTCCAAACACAAGAATGCCTTTTCGATTCACTTAACGACATTTATCTCAAAGCGATCGACTTGCGAATCGATGTGGGCGTTGCTCGGGTTAATATTTCTTTTTGCATTTAGTTGTATGGCGTTATATACAAATGTCATCGGCTAATCTGTTCCAAGAGTATCTCCTTTTAGAGGAATTGAGATTCGCGTTGGCGAGAGGAAGAAAGGTTCTGATTGGAAGAGAGAAGTGAATCTTGAGGCCAACATCTTAAGGTGGAAGAGGCTAATAGGTTGCGGTTGGAAGAAGGCGAGATGTTGAAGTTGGAGGAGGAGAAGAAGAAAAAGCGGCGTTTATGAATTCGGCACATTTTCAAAGGCTTTAAGTCGGTTACCACCCGACAAGAGGATTCTCATGGAACTGTTTCGCCACAAAACAATCGGGAGGTTAAGCGGTGTAAAATAAAAAAACACGGTCCTAACATGAGCGACCCAACTATTCTTGAGGAGCTTAACATAGTGAAACCTTGGGTAGAGGTATTGTGATAGTTTTACAAACTTGTCAATATACTTGCTTATCAATAATGCTCGTAAAACTAATACATTGAACACATTTTATAGGATCTAAGTAGATGGTTTCATTCGTCGAAACTCTTTTCTTATCGATGAGATTGAAGAATTCCTACGTGATCACGATAGACACGGTGTAAATTTCCATGGTCGATGATTATATCAGTATCGCAATTTACGGCTTCGCTTAGTTTGCTTAGACCCTGCTAGAAAGGTTGGCTAGCGAGGAGGTTAGTTTATATAGTTTACATGGTTGCGTTTCTTTAAGCCCATCATCATTGTCAATGTCCGTTGCATGGTCCGCATGGACAACCTTATATCCGTTAGGGCCTACAATATGAGGCGATGTGGCTGTGTCAACCAATGTTTGATATAAGTGTGGACCGAACGATTACTTGAGTTTGGTATAAACATTGTAGGTAAACTTAAAAGTAAATACAAACCTTCGGATCATCGGGAGTAACGTCGAGGGTCGGTTGTGGTGGCACAACTTTTAATATGTTGACGATCAGCAATGACATAATTATTAAGACCCAATAGTTCATGTACTTTTGAAAGTCTGCGTTCATGAGACATAAACACATCAAGTACAAAGGTGTGTTTCGACCGAATGAATGCCGCTTTCATCATCAAAACTTTTTATTCAAATCCACTAACTCACGAAATAGACATACTGTCGAATGAGTAGTTCCCGTTATGCAAGATTTAAATTGAAATCGTCCATGCACAAGTTTAAATTGAAATCATCCATGAATTCATTTGAATGCTCGCATTCTTGTAACCATCGTGCATCTCGGAACAGACAAACCATCTATAAATGGTGGCGGCAATACACACGGTTGCTTCATTTAAACGTGTTGCGAAAGTTCGGCAATGGAGTTGAATCTAACAACAACAAAAATAATTAAAAAAATGAAATTACTCAACATCGTGAACTAATTTAGGTACAAGTTGTAGAATTGACAATGTAACAACTTGTGTGATGCATACCGGTCCAAAGAGGTTACAACGATCAGGGTTAGAAACTTTGAAAGTCCGACCAAGCAAGACCACGTGGAATGATCTTATTGTCTTTCACCCACCAACGTGAGCTTTTAGGATAAGTCTCCAAAATCCAAATCAGTAATAGCCACAAGCGTCATCTTTAAAGCAGTACTTATGCACTATCGTTTTGAAAATGTTTCAAGGTTTACAAAAGTAAAGGTCACCTGTTTAGGATGAAACAACACCTTTATGGTTACAATTTAAAAATAAATCACAAACTAAAATGTGTTATAACATTTTTGTTATCTAATTCTGGGTAACTTTTATATTACGTGTATCACGAGACAAAACACCATGATTTCATAACAATAACACAACAAACATTAATTATAGGTACTTTTGAAATGAATAAGTAATAGCACAACAAAATAGAATCAAAAGCAAACTACGGAGAATTCAAACCTTGAAAGCCCAAGCGAACCTGTATAGATTGTATGTGCTTGAACTTTGGGTTTTTTCAATTTTAACAGATGATCTTTTACGTGAATATGAACAATATTGATGATCCTTTCATAAAATTTATGCCACATATATTCACCCCAAGGAAATACATTCTGTGCTTCAAAATCATCAACCAAGGACAATAAATGATTATGGACGCAATTCTTGTCTTCTTTTCCCATAAACACCACTCTGCGACTACCACAGACACACCTAACAAACATCCTCATCGAGAAAGAGATAACCACCTTTTCCCATCATTTTTCCGTCATTAACAAGTTCCAAAGATCAATTGCATGTACATTTGTTATACCATTACTCTTTTTCCGGAAATACACGGTGAAAAATGTGCTAGATGGTTTAATAGGTTTTGAAACTTTGCCAATCGAAACCACATTATCGAGACAAAATTCTTTCCGCCAAACCTTAACGAATGCTCCCCTATTTGGAATGTTAGTGGAGGAATCGGAGGAGATGTTAGAAACATATACACGTGTTGCAAAACATAATGCATCGGAAAGCGATCATTCTCATGCGACTTTATATCCAACCATGGACCAAATCTTTGTTTGCTCGAACAACCTTTCCGGTTTTTCGTTCTTTGACAAGCGAGTTTAATATCTGGCAAACAACTTCAATGTAGAACGAATGCGATTTTACAATTGTACAACTTTAATTTTGTCATATGGAATTATAGAGTAAAATTAATTAGGGTTTAGAGGTTTTGTGAATAAGATGTGGTTTGTGATGTAGAAGAAGGCGTTTAATTGTAGAAATTGTTAGAAATTGTACAAGAAGATGTTTGATTGTGTGAGTCTGCGCGTGATGTGTGTGCGTTATTATTATTAGTTTATAATACAACCAGGTGTAAAATGACCATATTATCCTCGTGTATAAATACAAGTTGCCCAATATTATATAGTTGCTCAAGATACAATTTGGTTGCCCAAAAACAATACCTTACAATACATGACATATAATCTCAAAATCGTGCTTGTCATACCTTTGTCGGACACATGGCACCCCATGGTTGGATACCGAGAAATCATTGGGCAATGGTCCATTTTCATTCTAAGAAAGTCGTGGTCCAGAAAGTGATAAGCCTCGGGCGCGGTCTATTTGACCAATTTTCCCTAAAATTAATAGTTTTCTCAAAAATAGTGTCTACGATACAACAAGAATTGCCCATTTTCACCCATTAGCAGTCCCACGATTTCCACATGATACACTCGATTCATCATATATTATTCACAAAATACATGACTCTATATACCAAACATAACTTACAATCGCTAGGAATTAAATGTGTCTAACATGCGCATAACTATAAAAGGCTCAATTATGTTAGTCATTAAGCATCACTGCTGAACAAACACATGCAAATTTAATCGCTAAAAGACATAAACCTAACTAATATCCCTTGTACATAATTTATTTACCAAATCGCATACTTACGCATATTAAGCTTTTCGTGCATAACTTAACATGATATAATACATCTAAGTAACAAAAATAAATTAATGCTTGGTTTCAACTACATGACAACTCAAAATAAAGTCTTACTAACTTAGATGGAAAGGCGGATCATCATCAAGACTCACATCCTCAAACCTATCTTTGCATATTTGCATGTAAAAAAATGAAACACAGAATACCTACACTTCACGAAACCGTAAAATACAAAAGACTACAAAAGCGATTACTCTTCCATTAGTACACCACACAATCGATAACGAAAACATATGAATGACATTAAAATTTCCCAACAACATGGATTGTTCAACAACTTGTTGAATGATATGATCATACACCAAATTAAACAAAAACATAGATTGTTCAACTACCACAGCTCATCGAATAGACATCATGACTTGCATCACCCGATCCTAAACAACGCCACCTCCCCATGAAAGCGTTACAATGCAATAACACAAAAGTGATCGCACTTCCATTACTCCAACTACTTTTCCTTACTTCTATTGTTGTACTGGAAAAAGTCGGCACGTTAGTGGATCTAGTCATGGGTTTACTTCTAAGCGTTGTTTTTCCTATATATTCTACCTTATTCGAATTTAATAAGGATGTTGTACCCGAGATTGTATAAAATTGACATGTGTTAACAATTAGCTAACACATACATTTCTTTTTAAGCAGGTTATATGAACCTAAAGAATATAACCCATGGTATATTTTGGTGTTCTAGTCGTTACATTGCTTTGATGGTTTTATCGATACATCATCTAGAGTGAAATCAACGACTTTATTTTGCTCGGCGTATTTAAATGAAACTAGTATATGTTTCTCACTTTTAGATCGCGATAGATGATGAAAATAATAGAAAGACTTTTCGATCGTCATATATGGATCGACATCCTATAACCATAAGAAGGATGGCTTGTAGCATATAAAATCGTAACACCATAACACCAATAACACGAGTCCACGTCGGTAGCATCGGCTTTAACATTTCACTTTAACATCCCCAAAAACACCCAACAATAACATCCCAATAACATCAATAACATTTCATATTTTCAATTTCAACTAAACTAAAACAAACACTTCATTTATTAAACTAAACATAACATTAAATTTGAAAATATATTACAATCTGAAATTAAAAAATACATTGAAAAAAATTACAACAAATAAAAAATACATCGAAATTAAAAAAAACACACACCAAATTAACGTTACAACATAAAGGAAATGGTAGCGAAAAAAAATAACAAAACATAGCAAATACTTATTCATCATCATCGCTCTCTTGTTGTTGTCCATGTCGTTCAAGGTTCTTACGCCAAACATGCTCCATAAGGTCTGTTGGAGTTGGGTATCACGCTTGTCGGTCGTGTATTTCTTTGCCTCACTAACATGGTATCACATATTTCGACCCATCTTCGTTGCCTCAAATTTGCTTGACGGATCCACCCGCGATTCGTTATAGTCACGTAATGCAAATTTTGATCTTTTATAATCATGTTATGCAAAATAATGCAGCAATACATGATTCTACGATCGTAGCAATTCCCGTTGACATGCCGGTTGTTGTAGTACCCAACGGCCTTGAAGAACACCAAAAGCACGTTGATATCCTTCGGGCACTTTCTTGTCTTCTTTTAAAAGTGCGTTATGTTTTTAGCCGATTGTTGCCGTGAAAGATTTGGCGAAAGTTACCCAGCTTATGGATAAATTCCATCGACCCAGTATGCTTGACCGCACTAGTTAAGTTGACCATATAAGGTGCTCTTCGGGCATTGTCGACCGAAGGTCGGTCGAATAACGGTGAGTTATCTAAAACATTAATATCGTTATTTGCCCAGCCATCTCAAAAAATGCATGGGATCCATAAATCTTGAGAAACAACAACTTCAGCATAATTGTTGGGTATTTTTATCACTCCTAGCAAAATGCTCCTTGCCGAGCCATCGACAATTTTTCCATTCGATTGCATACAACATGTCAATGTAACGGCAGGCAGAGCAAGGGTAAAGATATCACAATACGGTTTCATATCGAACTTTAAATACTATACAAAAGCGGAAGCCTTTAAAAAACTTACAAAAGATAATATAAATAACTTATTATTCAAAATAAATCTAAGATCTCTATGGTAAAGTCTTGCTCATCTCTACTCTCGACCCGCATCGGCTATCCCATAAGCTCATCTTGAATGCTTAATACTGCCGCAGAAAAGAAGTGTCGGCCGACTTCTGACAAAGCCCGGTGAGCAGTATATAACGAAACAAAAGCTAAACAAAACAAATATACAAATAACGAAATCAAAATAAAATGATGACGAGGATCTTTTAGGATTACTATGTAGCACAAATATACTGAAATCCAAACAACCACTTAACAATTTAGACATCACATAGCACATTAAAGACACCAAACACAAACATCGTAACAACCAAACGCGCAACATATCAAATAGCAGATTTCAGATAAGCCGAATAGAAAGTCTAAAGCTAACGGAAACTCTTCCTGGTAAATAAACATGGCATTCATACAAATTAATTAATCAACATTTAACGCACCTAATACAATATTGTGGCGGTATGAGCTAGCGAACAATCATGGCGAGACCGAATCATAAGCGAGATAGATACCGCCGCGTATAAGTAAAGTTTACGGATTAACGGAACAATTATACTTACTAAACTTTGAACAATTGATTATCACTAACGTGGTCATCTCGAGATCAAAAGTTCGCATAACAATAAGTTAATGTACAAACAGGATGGCGGCATGCTAATCATATTTAAACATATTAATCGTGTCCTAGCATGGCAACTAGTAATCACTTGAACAAATACGTCATAAGCACGTTCTACAACATATCATGTCGAATTACATAATATAAACACTAAAATACAAGATCATGCTGAATACTTAACATGTAAGTAATATAAAGATTTAGTCGACTACCACGAGCCCGTAAACATATCGTATCATAACATATCATAGTAACCATTGTATTCGGAGGGTGACCTCTGAAGACCATATATAATATGAGGGAGACCTCAAGTAACCAATGGAGTAGCTAGCTCGCATTTTGTGAAGAGCGCTGCATTACGACATCATTCACCTTGTGTTGAAGAGAGATGAGAGTTGTTAAGATTGCGATAAGTATGTTTAAACCTAAACATTTTACCATAAACTAGTAATTTAATTGAGAATCACTTAGAGACTTGTGATAGTTCAAGGAACTGTTTAATGTATTATGTTCCATTTGTTAATAAGAAAGCATATTATCATTTTAATATGTAAAATGAGTTATGATTTGAATAACTGTATGAGTCTTGGAATAGTACCGTTAATCATTCAATATTTAATGTAAGATGTTAGTTTGAATCTAGTGACAATTACGTTAAATGAGATTATGATATTATGTATATGAATTAAATTAATTGTGATTTGAAATAGAATCCATGAGCTTCACTAATAGGTTCGTTTTGATTGAATAGGATATGATTATTAATTGAATCATATGAGAAGTATATGTTATGAGTAGAGTTGATACTTGTATAAGTTCAACAGAGAAATAATAATTCTTGAAGTTATAAGATAACTATTGAATTGAGAGTTCCTTTGTGTTTTGGGAAGATGCTATCATTTGATATTACAAATAAGTATATTTATTTAAGCACTGTATTAGTTTATAATATCGATGTTTTAAGAATCAAAGTAGGAATATTTATGAGTTGATAGAGTTTGGAAGTGGATTGACTTAAGACTTTATGGTTACTATAAGTATTCGAACTATTGTATTATTTAAATGTTTATATTGAAGATATAATGCATTAATATGAAGTAACTAGTTGTAATGCATATAAACTATTATGTTAATAACATTATAAGAATATCATAAGTATTTTTATGAGTAGATTGAATAATCTTCCTAGCTAAATACATCATTTTATTATAGAAAGATTTAACGTTTAGTTAGTTAACATTCATACTTCTATAAGATATACTTAGAAGTTGGAAATATGATTCTACAATTGACTTTTTGAATCTAGATAATTTTAGACTGAACTATAATTTAAAATTTAAGACATTTATTTAAGATTTCACTGATTATCATTAGCAATTATAATTAGATATACATTAAAATAAACATTTAAGATGACAATAACAAACACAGTTAATGTTAACTAGATCTACTCAGAAACTATTTACTATCATCGATTATAGTAGTCGTAAACAAAACACTAACTACTAATGATAAAGCAGATTCAAGAACCCATCACCAGTTTATCTGGTACTACAGAACACCTATTCTGCCACTCCAGGTTCCTACCTAACTAGCAAGTTCCACGTACACATCCAGCACTAAAGACCTTACTGCAACCTCTACCACGTCCAGCTACCTTTGTTTAGGTTCCCTAAGATGTCTTAAATGGTATAGGACTTAAACGTCCAACCATAATGAATGAGGATATCTAATGATGGTTTTTGGTAAGAAAAATGGAGTTTTTGTGTGTGTGTTAGGATTTAGAAATCCGATAGTTAAAGACTCGGTCACCTTAAGTATATGTATTCTTTAGAAAGCTCGTAGTCGTAGTCATTTAGTGATAGTTAGTAGTTAGTTAAGTAACACCGTGGAGGACGGACGGGTCTTTACCTACTGTATGCCTGATCCACAGCCCGTAGGAGGCGTTTCATGTAACACACTATAAATACCCTTTGCCTTGCAAGGCAAAGGGTTGGAGCTTCATAATATATTTTTGTTTCTCTCACTAGAAGTTCCCATTTCTCTCCACTTTCTCTCTCTAGAACCTAACTCATTCGAACCTTATGTGTTGTTGATTGTGTGATTGTGAAAACCAATATGTTACAATTGGTATCAAGAGCCATAGTTTGATCATCTACTTTACATGTTCTTGAATTCTAAGTGGTTTTCATAATGTTTTGGGTTTGAATGAGTTTTGAGTCATTTTCACCATTTTGATCTTATTTAGTGCTAACGTTTGGATTTTGATTGTACTTTTGTGTTTAGGATCATCATAAGTGTTTAGTTTTTGGTTTGGAAGGCTAGATTCATCTTGGTTGTGGTGTTTTTGATTGATAAAGTTTGGTTTTTGAAGTTATTCTAAATGGCGGTTTGACTCTCGTATTCACTTCTTGGATGCGGTTTGATGTTATTTGGACGCGGTTTGAACTGTTTCTGAAAGCGGTTTGACACTTCAGCGATTTGTCTCAAAGCGATTTGATATTCAGCGGTTTGATTCAAAGAGGTTTGATCTAAAGCGGTTTGATCCAAAGCGGTTTGTATTTCTAGCGATTTGTCTATGTGCGGTTTGATAAAAGCGGTTTGTACTCTTGCGATTTGATCTAAGCGATTTGTAGATCAGAGGTTTGATAAGAAGCGGTTTGATAAGAGGCGGTTTGAGTAAAGTGATTTGAGGTTCTGCGTTTTGCTCAAGTGCGATTTGGCTACTGCGGTTTGATAAATTGCGTTTTGACCATTTCGTCATTGCGTTTTGTTGACTTTTCCCGATAAAACTTCAAACGGCCATAACTTTTGAACCGTAACTCCGTTTTCAGCGTTCTACCTATCAAAACGACCGCGAGAACGAGGAGAATGACACGCCGAATAAATCTTCTCCGAACAAAAGTTATTGACGTTTTTAAGTTTTTAGACCTAAATTTCACGATAAAACGTGCATCAACCAAATCAAATCACTACCAAACAACACTTAAGCTATTCCTTCAAGCAATCATCAATCCTAATACACTATCTTCTATCATTATACCGATCCAACAGTTATCTTAACTTGTTCGATTGGTCATTGGCTTACGGTTTTGTCTTGATTTTGTAAAATCCCGTGAAAGATTATATTTCTCGGTTTAAATCACAGACTTGTAAAATCCCGTGCACAGCAACATCATGCCTAACGATTCGGATTCAGTTGTATCTAAGATACTCAAGTTGTACGACATGATCGATGAACATAAGATTCCCAACAAAGTACAACATATCAACGTGTTTGAGTCGGATAATGCTAAAATGGAATCTTCTTGTTCAAATTCACAAGAGAATGAGGTGCACCACCACAACTGTGCAAGTTAATGCAAAAAACGCCCATGGAAGCTTCGGATGTACCCAGAGAGAGATGCACCACCTACAACTCGTGCACGTTAATGCAGAGGAAAGGCGCATGGAAGCTTATGTTGTACCTAGTTGTGCATCTTCTACTCAAAATGATGATTATGAGTGCATGAGTACTGGATTTATCCACGATGACTCCTTACCACTAAGCTTAACATATATAAGGATCAAGTTGCCATCTATGAACAGCGTGCTAAATTTGATCTGACCACACGTGAGCAGGAAATGGATAGCCAAATGCATATATTAATCAGAAAAAGTAATTTAAGGGAAGAAACATTAAAACGAGAGTTAAATTCCTTACAAGAGAAACTTAATAAAACTGTTAAGCAAAAACAAGAACTTCAAGAAAATGTAAAAGTGCTTAAACAGGAGTTCAATGCAAAGGAATCAAAACTTTTAAATGAATTTTCTAACCTTAAAACTTTGAAGAACAAACTTGAAAAAAAGTTGTACTTGCAAAGAAACTCCATTCAGACTGCTCACATGATCACTAAGCATAGAGTATTAATTGATAAGCATAGTATTAGCCTTGTAGAAGAACCCAATCCTGCTTATGGTGAGAAATCAATAACTGCTCAAAAGGTGATTTATGATGGTAATGAAATACTTAAGCTTAGACAAAAGCCAACTTATATAGAGAACACTGAAGAGAACAGAGAGTTAGAAAATGCCTCTAGAGAGAAAATGGAAAAGAAATTAAAAGAAGATCCTTGGTGTGTGAATCATAATATAACTTTTAAAACTCCAAATTACACCAAGGATAACTGGATAGCTTTAGCTAAGTTTAGACCTCAGACTCAATTAACACCTGAACAAGTGTTTTGGAAGTTAGATATGGAAATGAAAAAGGTTGATAAACTTATTGAAAAGAATCCTCCCCTTAGGAAACTGCCTCCAGCTACTGTGTATCCACCCAATACACCGATGCATTTAGTGCCTAGAACTCTTCCCACTCAAAGCAAAACCTTAGTCACCTTATAAAAAGTTTACCAACTATTCGTTGACTTTAAGAAAACATGTAAGAAGAGAATCACTCCAACGGGAATTACTGAAGGGGAAAGGGGTTTTGAGCAAACAAAAGAATGTTGCTTGACTGAGGTCATGCCTTTCTTTAAACAACTAAAAGAACAATTTGAGAGTCTTCAAAGGGCCATAGATATAGAGATTAAAGAAATGAAAAAGATGTTTAATGAAATGGAAAACGAGGTTAAAACATATGAATGTGAGCTTAAAAGCAATGAGATTGAGAGGAAGAATATTCACATCCTGAATGACAATTTGATTTCTAGATGTATTTCTCAAGACGTGTTTTATACTGTCACGAATTACTCTATTACTGCTTCTCAATTTCATGATTTATCGATTGCTTTGAAAGTCTCACAAGATCGTGTCATTGAGCTTGAGACCGAAAATTCAAAATTGCATGACAAAATCGAAAAGGATGATCATGATAAGATGGTCAGGCATTTTTCTAAATTAGAAGTTGAATATCTTGATTTACAATTAAAATATCAACATCTTGAAGAAAGAATTAAAACTTCAAATGCCAAGACATCTTCTGATGCTCCCGAGTTTGATGCATATTTTGAAATTAATTCACGTGATGAAAGGATTCAAGCTCACTGTAACACGATCAAAAAGTTGAAAGCTCAAATTTCCCAATTGAAGGGAAATAGGAGTGAAGTGATTGGCACTCTGATACCTCCGCCTTTAGATTCTCAGAATTTTTAACTTCAAAACATCATCAATAAATTGTAAAAAAAAATGAACGTTTTCAAGCTGAAATTTCAAAGGTTATGTTAAATTGCAAAACGAAAAGTTATGTGATTCAGTCAAGGTTAATCATGATAAACACATTGAAAAGATAACTTCTTTGCTTAATGAAATTGAGATTCTGAAGCGTATGGTAAAAGGAAAAGTGCAGATTCCCACTTGCAAATATTTCGTTCCAAAGGTTTCTGCTTGTAATAATTATGCTATTGATGTGTTGTATATCCCCCTCCTCTTAGGAATAATGAACTTTCATATCAAGCCTATCTCTCGTACTATAAGGATAGTTTAAAGAGTCTCCGTGAGATCGTAGAAGATGATAGAATAGAAAAACCACTTGATAGTGTTGTTGCCTATGCCTGCATGAATGCCAAACGATATCAGGAACTTTTAGAATATGTCATTGCCACATGTCCTAAAACTGGTACTAGGCGAGATATAATAGTTTCACCCACTTCAATGCCTAAAGTTAAGCATGTTACCTTTGATGTGCCTCAGAACCCAGCACTTCTAGACCAGAAAATCAAATGGAAGTAAAACAAACTAAGGTTCCCATCATCACTTCTATAGAAGTTAAAAATAACACTAAAGTTAGCAAATCAAAACCTAGAAGATATACAAAGAAGGATAGGATTACGCAAACTAAAAGTGATCATGAGAAGGAAGTGAAAGAACACCATAAGAACGAGAAGTTTGATTTGAACAAAAAGAATCGTGTTAGTTCTAGTATTAGCTCTAAGCTTACTGCAATTAATTCGATGCCTTATGTTGTTTGTAAAACATGTAAAGAATGTTTATTTTCTGGTAATCATGATAAATGTGTTGTGTTATTTCTGACGTCTAAGAATCAAAACCCAATTAAGAAAGTTTGGAGAGCTAAACAGATTAAGCAATCCTAGAAACCTACAGGGAATGTGTTTACCAATGTAGGATTTCAGTGGAAGCCCACAGGTCGAATGTTCATGCATAACAAACCTTGCCCCTTAGCTAGATCCACTATGCCTAAAGTAGTGCATGTTAAGGTTTGTAAGCCAACTAGTAGAATAATCCCATTAGGCACAAAATGTCCTTTGACTAAGTCTGATGCTTCTACTAGTTCAACTCCTAGTGATAATGCCATTGCACCTAGGGTTTCTGTTGATTCAAAGATTGTTTGTGCTAACCAAAAGGACCCCATTAGCACGTGGGGATCCAATGTTTCCAACTCTCTGTCTTCATCTGTTGTCCAATGCAGGTCGTGCAAATCATCCCTTAGTATTTGGATTAATTTGCTCTAAACATATATTGGGCTCTAAACAATGACGTTTGTTCACATCGATGCAGAGCCTCGCTCTTCAACATTATGGCGTCTGCAGATAACACTTGAGGCCCGTTCCTCAAAGATAAGAAAGGTGTGCGCTTGATTAAGCTTTATCTTTAAAAAAGAAATCTTCATATTATGACCATTCTTATCGACATTATTCTTCAACAAGCTTCATGTTTTTCCCATGCTCATTCAATCCTCAAGTTGCCTCTACGTTCATTGGTGTATATTCTTATTCACTTGCTCAATCAAAATGGCAAACTTCAATTGCAATTTTTGAGGGGACAAGTGAAGAAACAAAATGTCAGTAATCAAGGGATCTACTTACCGTTGATCGTATTCTTATTCACTTGTTTAAATAAAAAATGGCAACTTCGGATGCAATTTTTGAGGGGGAGAAAAGTGAATATACTACATGTTGATGGATACTTGAATTATGGTCATACGACTCTCCAACGCCTAATGTTTCACTTACTAAAGATAATTGGGATTTACTGTTTGGGATTCATTGTTTTCAAGATATGTTTGATGAGTACTTTTAACCTCCAACGAATGTTGATCATCCAGTTTCTGAAGCTCATGCTTTGGTTCCTGCTGACTCAACTGGTTCACCTTCATCTAAGAAGTACAACTTAGACTACTCAAGAAACTCAATCTCCAGTTATTCCTCAAGGCGTTGATAATGACTATCATAATATCGCAGTTGCACTCATGAATAATGATTCGCTCTTTGGTATTCCTTTGCCAAATCTTCACGGATTATTGCTCCTTCCAATGTGCACTCGTAAATCAACCAAATGAACATTGAATAAAATGACAACCTCATCCTCTTGAAGACATTATTGAATCTTCCAGATCAGTCTCTACATGTATATCATTAGGAAGATGGCATCGATGTTGAGGAATCATTTGCTCCGGTTCATATAGTGGATCAATGTACATATTATTGTATGTTTATTCAAGTGTTGGGCATTTGACACAAAGTGATTACTTCAGAGTTAATCATTTATCACTTATTTGAAATTCAAGTTGTCTTTCACAAAGGCGTGTTCTTATTTTATCTTGAAGTCGGGTTGGTTGGATGCATGACTCTCAATGATAACTTGCTCGTGCTTAAGATTTATGTAGAAGACTTGGTTTATCTAGTTACCCGATCGGTATGGATGGTTGAAGACACGGTTAACTATCACTTTAAGGAGTTACGTTGTTTTACTTTCGATGACACACGCAAATGTCTTATGGATAATCGCAAGAGGTGTTAATGTCTCATACTTTGATTTAGTATTGAGTACTTAAGAGATTTGCTTGGAGCATAAACTCGACACCTTTCTTCCAACGATGGTGCAAGATTAAGATACAAATGCGGGAACTCCACTCGGTTTCAAGTTTAGTATATCGGGTTTGCTTCTTACGTGGTCACTTCAAATTGTCTACATATGGGTTGATGAAGATAGTCAGAGAGAGTTTCTGTAGCAGTTGATTCTCACAAGATACATTTGAGTTAATTTTGTTCTTCTCTATTTCAAGAATATTTGGTATGTATAATGTGTTGTTGATTCTGAGGTATCAAAACCAACAAAGGGGAAGGAGACATACATCTGGATGTTGTAACACCCTCAAATCTCAGTATAGCGGAAGACTTAATCAAGTTTTCGGGGCGCTACATGGATTGGTACATCACACAAGTATAGCAAACAAGATAGTAATATTATCATTCAAAAACCAATCCCAAATTTAATTATTCAATACAATCATCCCAAAATAGTTAAATGTAAGGCCCAATATGATTTATAAAATAGGTCCCCATAATATTATCAGAGTTTGATTATGATCCTTCAACCATGCCTCCTTTCCAAGCTTCCACAGAACACGCATTCCAAACATCACTTAAATACCTGAGAAAAACATGCTAAAAGTCATTCTTATTTGGTGAGTTCATAGGTTTAAATTCAAGTTTAAATAGTGGACACAGAGGTGTTTATTTGCTATCTGAGACCTAAGATAGATACAAAATATCACCTCAATCACATACCAAAATCACAATCATCAATATCATCAATAACATATCGACGTGATAGTAGGGCCCTTAGCGATTCTAGCTAAGCGGTTGTAGCAAGGTCTAGAACAAATGCTACTCGACTAGGTAGAGGTAGAAGTCTATACTTAGCTAGGCAAGTGTTATATCAATTATGATTGCTACCCAGACTAAGGCAACGACTACCACATATCTATCTAAGCGATCGATCACATAAGCAAATCAAAATAGTTTAAAAGGTCTAAAAGAGTAGCATGATTTCTCCCCAAATTAGTTAAAACATAGATAAAAGTGGGGTTATGAAACTTACCTCAAGCAAACAACGCACAAACAAACACTAGCAAGAAGATAACATAACACGGCTCGTGACTACTAACTCGGCACAACCTATTAATATAAACTAATTTTAATATATATTTCCCAAAATCAACGTTATCTACCCCAATGTATTCCTTTTCTTTATCTCCAAAAATATCTTGTTTCACCGTTTAGTCCTAGCGTTTGGTATCGTCGTGTGTGTGTATCGACTCAACATGATATCATGAATGCACTCAAACAAGCATAATGCGACTCAATGCAACACAATGAGATGTCTAAGCGATAAGCACCATAGTCCAATAAGTTTCGGAATAAACAGTTAGACCTTATCGAATTTGTCAACTCGATAAACTCAATCATTTATTCGTGTCGCTTATTATCCCATAAACCGGTCGCATCCTAACGAGTCATAAGGATAATTCACCATTAATAACTCCTACGTACCTAGCGGGCTCTTATTAGATTCGTCAATCTAATAAGTCCGCTACCCACGTCGGATCGACGCTATTAATGTTAGGTCATCCGTAACCCATGCACACAGCGTAAATGTAATTAAATACTTGAAAATGGTATTAAATGCTCATAAATGGCACATTTCGATAGCGTGCACTCGAAACATTAAATACCTTTTAATTAGAAAACCTTTCCGTTTTTATCGTTAATTCCCATTTAATAGTGAATAACAAGACAAGCCTTGTTATCGATGGTTTTAGTATAAAACCATTTATTATTATGTTTCACCATTTATTAATCATGTTATAAGTAATGATATTACTAATAAAACTAGGAAGCACATTAATAATTTATCTATAAGTAATTTATAGAATAACATACCTTTGTTATATATTCCTTTTTATGATTTTGAAAATCATAGGCGAAATTCTTCATTAGCTTTTAAAATACCCAAATCTAGCATGAAGAATTCTCAAAATAAAATGTTATAATGATCTATCACTAACCAACATTTAAAATATAATGGTTTCTAAAAACATGACTTTTTGTTTTAAAAAATTCCCTTCTTTATAGTTTTCAAACATACATGGATCATATCAAGTTTATAAAGTGCAATATGTTAATACAAATAAACCGTAAAAACGTTTATTTATATTTTACGATCTTCTAATGTTTTTTCGATAACAAACGTAAAATCATTTTAACGAAACAAATAAAATACGTAAATGGTTTGAACTAATAGTTTCTAACATATTCACATTTTCACATAAAACACTAAAACAAGTATAAGTGATTTTATGATTTAATATTACATATGTACAACAACTAGTGTTTACATATTTGGGTAAAATATACACATAACTAGTATGTAGTATATTGGGTAATATAAATGGGTAAAACTTAAGTATCATAACCCATTGGGCAAATACATTGAATGTAGTTGGTACAACCCAAAGCCCATGACCCATGGAGCTTGACCCATAACCCATTGCATGACATCATGCTTATATCATATATGGATAATATCCATAACCCATGGTTTTGACCCATACCCATGTGACTAGGTGCATTGCACTCAAGAGATACATTGTATCTAGCTAAAGACCCATGGATCAACCATGACCCATGACCCATAACCAAAATACCCATGGGTAAAGAGGGCGTCCACGGATCCCTAGCTTTAAGGCTAGAGCGGATCCGCTTGTGGGAGGATCCGTGGGATCCGGAATAGTAGATTTTTTCTTCTATAAATATTGAGCCATTTCTTCATTGTTGCTCACCCCTTTCTAACATACTTTCCCTAGAGTTGAAAACTCTCTAACCTCGATCCAAGAGATCTATGTTTGTAGTTTTGTTTTGTGTGATCTTCAGGTTCCTCTTAAAGGCAAGATCACCACCTTTGAAGTCGAGCAAACTCGAGTCCATGAGTTGACATGCTTCCTCATCATCAAGACTCTCAAGTCTTCTTGTTGATGATTGTTTTCTTTCCTAAAGTGTTGAAGACATTTGTGAAAGATGTCTCAAGTGTCAAGATGAAGATATTAGTGAAGGTATTTATCGTCCATATCATAAGCACTTGTGGTAGGTGCTTAGAAGTCAAGACTAGAAGCATTATTGAAGGGTACTTAGAAGTCAAGACACAAGACATTAGTGAAGGGTGTCTTGAAGATCTAGTAAAGGAATTAGTGAAAGGTGCCTTAGATGTACATTCGATATGGTGTGTTTGATGTACAAGATAGATTAGTACTAGATCCAAGGATATTGATATCATGATGATGTTGTAAAGGAATGGATCTCCTTTGGGATTAGTCGTTGGTGTAGTGTTGGGTAGTAGTTCCTCCATTACAATGGAACTAGGTGTAGCCTAGTACCTAATAAAGGGTAGGCGACGTTGTGTAGGTGTGGTTCGCTTGGGTGAAAGAACCGGTGGTTAGCCTAGCCTTAGGAAAAAGGGTGGCGACGTTGTGAAGGCTTCTCCGCCATAAGGAGATTGGTGTAGTGATTCACGAACTCTCGAGTGGGTGACTCGGGGGTGGAGTAGGGCAAGGAAGGTGTCCTTGTGGCAGAACCACTATAAATACTCGCGTCGTGGTTTTGTGCTTCTTACTCTTATCTTTTCATTACATACTTATATATGTTTTTTATCAACATCCAACACATACATCCTAATAGATTGACATAAGTCGATCTAAATAGTTTAAAAGGAAGTTTTAATCGGCAAAACTATTCAACCCCCCTTCTAGTTTCCCACACAATATACACTAAAAAACTTGGTAACGAAGCTCTGATACCAATTGTGGAAAACTAGAAGGGGGTTAAATAGTTTTACTGATTAAAACTTTGTTTTAAAATATTTAGATCAACTTATGTCAATCTATTTAATGTGTGTGTTGGATGATGATAGACAAAGCATATAGACAAGTAATTCAAAGATAAAGAGTAAGGAACACAGAACCACGACACGAGTATTTATAGTGGTTCGACTACAATACACCTTCCTCGCCTTACTCCACTCCGAGTTTCCTACTCGAGTTCATAGCGATACACACACAAGCTCCTTAATGTGGTGGAGAAGCCTTCAACATCGCCTACTCTTTATCGATACAAGGCTAGACACCGGGTTCTTCCATGAGTGAACCAAACCTATCACAACGTCGCCTACACTTAATCCGTACAAGACTAAATCCGAGTTCCATTACAAAGGAGGAACTACTACCGAACACTACACCAATACACGACAACCTCAAAGGAGACACATTCCTTATTACAACATCATAATGATATCACTATCCTTTAACCCAAACTAACTATCTTGTACATCGATGTACCAAATCGAATGTACACCCGCACCTTTCACTAATGCCTTGACACGACCGCCGACACCTTTCACTAATGCCTTCGACAGACCTTGAAGACCTTTCACTAATGCCTTTAACACAACACTTCTATGGAGGAGAGAAGAACTATCAACAAGAGACGCCGGTGGTCTTGATGATGACAAGCAACAACTCATGACCTTGAGCTTCAGCGTCTCCAAGAGGTGGTGATCTCGCCTAAGAGGAACCTGAGAATCACACAAACAAAAACTACATAGAAAGATCCTTTGGATCCGAGGTTAGAGAGGTTACAATACTAGAGAGGTATGTGTAAAATGGGTGAGTAGCAAGTGAAATGGCTCACTATTTGTAGGAAAATTTCTCTCTTGTTCCACGGTTCCACGGATCCTCCACGAAGGATCCGACTGGTGCAATCAAGGGATCCGGCGGTGGGTCGACTTAAGTCCGGTTTTGGGTTGCAAACTGGGTTATGGGTTATGGGTTATGAACCATGGGTTATGGGTAATGAATTATGGATACCCAACAAGATGCAATGTATCTAGACATTGGGTCATGGGTCTTGTGTCATGGATCGTGGATAATACCCAACATGACTTCATGCAATGAGTTATGGATCAAACTCCATGGGTATGGGTCATGGACTTTGGGTTTTACCATATTCAATGTATCTAGTCAATGGGTTAAGGACTTAGATTTTTACCCATTACAATATAAATATGCACATTTCCATAATATGTAAACACTAGTTGTTATACATATGCAATTCTATAAGATGTAAACAATATTACTTATTTAGTGTTTTATATGAAAATGCAAGTGTGTTAGTAAACTATTGGCTTAAACCATTTACGCATTTTATTTGTTTCGTTAAAATGATTTTACGTTTGTTATCGAAAAAACATTAGAAGATCGTAAAATATATGATAAACGCTTTTATGGATTATTTGTATTAACAGAGGGGTTTGAGGTGGAAGGTTGGATGAAGAAGGTGGAGGTTCCATAAAAGATGGAGGGATTTGTGGAGGCACGTTTGATGAGGTTGGAGGTGGTTCAACTAAGGATGAAGGTGGTGGAATATGTGTTGATGATGGTGTTAGAGAGGTATCTACTTCCATGTGATCCGGTTGTTGATTTTGTTGATTCCTCATAATCCAAAATGGACCATTTGAGGTGATGGAGAGAAGGATACGGGTGCTAGTGTTGTTCCAACACCAAAATTTGGTTGTTGCGCCATTTTCTCAATTGAGGAAAATATTGGCAATGGTGGTGGATGAGATGGCCTTGAAGGCAAGTCCTCTAAGTTGTAGAGGTGTGAATATGAGAGTGGAGTGGTGAAAGAGATAGCTCTAGGTACTAGAGGTGATGATTTAGGGGTGTTTGGTTTAGGAGCTATAGTTGTATTTGGCAAGGGTTGTCTTGTGGTAACAATCCTTTTGGGAATTGGTTTGATTGGTAGAGTTGGTTGTGAGGAATTATAGTGTTTGAGGTTTTAACGGGTGATGATTCGGTTGAAGAGATTTCATGAACAACTTGAGCAAGTTTCTTGGGAGGTCCTTTAGTGGAAGAGTTAACACTGGGGCTTTCCTCATGGTAGAAAGGGAAGGTGTGAAAAGAGTTTAGCTACGAGGTGAGTGTGTGAATGATGATTTGGAAGTTCTAACAAGGAGGTTTATAAGGGAAAGGATTGGTAAGTGAATTAAAACTTAAGCCACTAAAATCCTTCAAATTGCAATGATTTGCATGCATAAGAGTCAACTCTGAGTTGAGCGATCTAGGAAGTCAATTAAGACAAGTTGGAGTGTTCAAGTTAACAAGAGAGCTTGAAATGATTGTTTTAAGTAGGATTAGCTTTATCTGTGAAACGGTTCCCACGGATCCCTCAAATGAGGGATCGTCTGAGATAAACCTAGGATCCGCTCTCAGAGACCAAAGAAAAGGAAGATGATGTTTTGTAAGGTCTAGTACCTACATATCTTTAGTGTTTCGGTCTCCTCGGGTGTCTTAAATGATATGAGACTTAAATGATCAAGTGTAATGAGTGAGGATAGCTAATGCTGTCTTTTATGGAAAGAAATTGGGTTTTTATGAACACCAATGGGTGATCAAAGATGACACTAAGAATTTTGAGAGTGTCAAGTGGAGTCAAATGATCATAGAGATCAGATGATGATCTAAAGAAAATTCCCTAAAAATTATAAGAAATGAAAAACTAGTTTTTAGCCTATTTTGAGATAAGAATGACTAAAATCAATTTGCTAAAATTGAGAGAGATATCAAGCTAGGTGTTTTAAGATGTAAAAAACAATGTGTGAACATTGGAGCGGAAATATAGTGAGTTTTGATGAAGTGATAAATCAAAGACACCTTGAATGTCATCCTATGTAATTTATGAGTGAATGTGAGATCAACTGAGCTTGAGAAATATTTAAGTGATCCTAAAGTATTATGTTTAACTAGTCTAATAAGGTCAGTAAGATTGGATTGATGTGAAGATGTTTAAAAATCTAATTATGTCTCCTCGGATCCCACGGATCCCTTACTAGAGGGATCCGGCTACTTATAAATCAGGGATCCGGCTTCTGAGACAGGTTACTCCACATAATACATGCAACATTTTGTTCTAGGTGTCGCATACAAAAACTAATGATTTCTACTGAAAACATACACTAATACAACCGAAAGTACACAAGATATAGCACATAACAACAACCTATAGGTGAGTAAATACGATAACGACCAAATATTAAGATAAAATTAACAAAATAAGTCTTGCACAATTTTGAGCATACATTGTTTTGACAATCATAAAATTTCTAAAATAACCATAAAGAAAGTCATGAATCCTAATGTCTCTTTCGTCAATCTCTTCACTTCTTCTTCTTTCCCGAATTCATGATGAAGTGAGTTAGACACTTGAACATCCCCTTTGTTTGCTTGAATTCTTCAGACTCATTTGGAAGGGTGGGAAGTTGTTCATAGTAGGTCATGGGGTCGATTTGAAAATTAGAAACGGGATCGACTTCAACTTCTTCATCTTCGTCCGAAGATTCCGAGAGAGCACGAGGCCTTTTCCCATTGATTATGAGCCATTTGGGGGGTTGTTTGGTAAGAGGTACCATAACATGGTTAGCAAGAAAATGATCATCGGTAATAGGAGAAGGTTGCATTGCACTAACATACTCACGGAGTCGTGTTAGGAGCATACCATAGGGAAGTACCATATTATTAGTTTTGAACACACCTACCATTCTTTTCACCATGTAATAGGGAAGATTGAAAGGTTTTTGGTGGATGAGACAATAGATCATTTGGACAAGGCACGCATTGGGATGGTCTTTGTTTCCAACCAAGAAAATGACATTTTCTCTAAGGATTTCTTCCCACTTTTTGTAAATGGTAAATATCTCAGAGAGTTCCATTTGATAGGGATCACGATGGATGATTTCTTTTTTGCGGTTGAAATGAGATTGGTCGACTCTTTTCTTGAAGATGGTGTCTCGAACAACTATGGGGTCATCGAGAGGAGTGTGATAGATAGGTTTAGAGTCTAGTAAGAAGTATTGAGTAGCTATTTACCAATCTTGGGAAAACATACAAATTCCTTCACATGGTATGTGAAGGATTTGTTCGAATGTGTTGAGTGGCAACGTAATGCTTTGGTTGTTTATAATGACAGCGATTGAAATACTTTCATCATTGTTTCGAATGATCCTAACACTCTTGTAAAACTCAAAAATAAAGACCGGACAAATTTGTTTATCAATTTCCAAGAGACAATCAAAGTTGATTCCCGAAAAGACTTGATGAATGTCGGTGTTTTCAAGGAAACATTCCTTAACTACACGACCTTCATGGATAAGTCGTTTTTCTAGTTTTTTGAAGATTTTGCGATTGCTTTTTGAGAGCCCTTCTTTCCGATAGTATCTAGAAAGGTAGAGGACGGTGTCATGATGATCTTGTTGGGTGGCCTTAGGCATGTTTGAACCTAGAAAACAAATATTCCAATTAGGTAAAATTTGTCAAGATGGCTTTATGGGTTTGATTTGTATTAACAATGTTGTTTTGAAAATCTTTAATTATGTAGAGCCTTTTTTTAATGGAACTAATTTTATAATACCCAAGTTCTTCAATTGGTGATAAAAATTGAATCCAATTGAAAAGTTTAAAACCATAAACCCTATGATGGAGATGATGATGAATAGAACATATGAGTGTAATCACTTACAATGATGTTCAAGATTGAGATGTTTGAGAGTATGAAGTCCTATGGAGATTGAAGAAGAGATTAGGTTGTTTTGTGTTTTTAGGAAGAGGGAATAATGGATTATTTTGGGTTTTGAAAAGCGTATAACTGATGTCTGTGTACACGGTTCCCCCGGATCCCTTGTTTTAGGGATCCAACTAGTACAACATGTGGAATCCGGCTCTGCTGACAGAAAATGAAGTGTTTTGAATTATTCCTTTTACTTGTAATAAGTTATACAATAACTTATTTTGGAAAAGAACTTGTAGAATGAGGTTCCTATTTGAATAGACGTTTGGCTATGGTGTTTTGACGGGAAGGAGGATTGTTTATCGATTATTGATGAATTAACTATAAAAAGTATATTTTGCGATGACGGCGTAGGTTTGATAATCTTTCGTGTTTTTAAGAGAATCAAAGAGGAATACTATTCCCGATGATGAGTTAAGATGGAAAGTAGTGAAGAGAGACTTTTTAGAGGCTTGCGACTTTGAAGTTAAAGACCTAATTCATGTGTTCATATAGTTTTATAAGACTATATTTAATTATTTATATGCACGGTTTTTATCATGAAAGAAAGACGCATATCATAATTATAATCATATAAGAATACTATATGTATAGATCAACTAGTTCTGGGTAAGGGAACATACCTCTAAACTCTTTTTATGGTTTTCAGAATCCATAGACCTGAAATACTTCATGAGCTTTTAAAGTAATCCATTGTACTTAGTAGAAGTAGGTTGTGATTAATTTTGAGTTCTTCCTTAGCTGTAGGCTTCATTTTTCTTTGGATATAAATGAATTCTTTGGAAGAGTCCTAGCAAAAAGATTTTCTTAAAAAGAAATTGTTAGAATAATCTATCACTGTCCAACATAAAATTAAAAAAAAAATTATTTTAAGAGATTTCCTTCTTTGTAGTTTTCAACCATACACGGATCGTATCAAGTTTTTAAAGTACAATATATTCTAATAAACTTGGTAACGAAGCTCTGGTACCAATTGTAGAAAACTAGAAGGGGGGTTGAATAGTTTTACCGATTAAAACTTTGTTTTAAACTATTTAGATCGACTTATGTCAATCTATTTAATGTGTATGTTGGATGGTGATAGATAAGCATATAAATAAGTAATGCAAAGATAAAGAGTAAAGGAACACAAAACCACAACACGAGTATTTATAGTGGTTCGACTACAAGAACACCTTCCTTGCCCTACTCCACTCCCCGAGTTCTCCACTAGAGAGTTCGTAAGTACTACACAACACAAGCTCCTTAATGTGGCGGAGAAGCCTTCACAACGTTGCCTACTCTTTATCCGGTACTAGGCTAGACACCGAGTTCTTCCACGAGGTAGAACCATACCTATCACAACGTCACCTACACTTTATCCGGTACAAGGCTAGATACCGAGTTCCATTACAAAGGAGGAACTACTACCCAACACTACACCACTACACGACTACCCCAAAGGAGACACACTCCTTATTACAACATCATAAGGATATCAATATCCTTTTAACCCAACCTAACTATCTTGTACATTGATGCACCATGTCGAATGTACACCCTTGGCACCTTTCACTAATGCCTTCGACACGACCCTTCGGCACCTTTCACTAATGCCTTCAATACAACACTTCTATGGAGGGAGAAAAGAACTATCAACAAGATACACTTCAGTGGTCTTGATGATGACGAAGCTTAGCAACTCATGACCTTGAGCTTGCACGTCTTCAAGAGGTGGTGATCTCGCCTTTAAGAGGAACCTAGAGAATCACACAAACATAAAACTACATAGAATGATCCTTTGGATATGAGGTTAGAGATGTTACAATACTAAGAGAGAGTATGTGTAAAAGTGGTAGTGAGCAAAAGTGAAATGGCTCACTATTTATAGACAAAAATGTCTATTGTCTCACGGTTCCCACGGATCCCTCCTCAGAGGGATCCGGCTAGTGCAATCCTAGGGATCCGGCTGCTGGGTCAGCTTAAGTCCGAATTTCGGGTTGCAAACCGGGTTATGGGTTATGGGTAATGTTTTATGGATACCCAACAAGATGCAATGTATCTAGACATTGGGTCATGGGTCTTGGGTCATGGATCATGGATAATACCCAACATGACTGCATGCAAGATGTCATGTAATGGGTCATGGGTTATAGATCAAGCTCCATGGGTATGGGTCATGGACTTTGGGTTTTACCCAACATCATTCATTGTACCTAGTCAATGGAACATGGGTCATGGGTCATGGGTCATGGAATTTGATTTTACCCATTACAATATATGCAAAGTATATATATGTACATTTCCATATTATGTAAACACTAGTTGTTATACATATGCATTTCTATAGGATGTAAACAATATTACTTGTTTAGTCTTTTATATGAAAATGTAAGTGTGTTAGTAAGCTATTGGCTCAAACCTTTTACGTGTTTTATTTGTTTCGTGAAAATGATTTTACGTTTGTTATCGACAAAACATTAGAAGATCGTAAAATATAAATAAACGTTTTATGGCTTATTTGTATTAACAGTCTATATATGGTGCAACCTGAAGGTTTTGTTAATCCAAAATATCCTAACCGAGTATGCAAGCTCAAGCGTTCCATTTATGGACTTAATCAAGCATCTAGGCAATGGAATAAACGTTTGATGATGAGATTAAGAAATTCGGTTTCACTCAGAATCAATATGAGCCATGTGTATATCAGAAAGCTTGTGGGAGTTATGCCACTTTACTAATTCTATATGTTGATGACATATTACTCATGGGATACAACATTCCAATGTTACAAGATGTAAAATCCTATATTGGAAAATGTTTTGCCATGAAAGATCTAGGAGAAGCTGCATATATTCTTGGAATCAAGATCTATAGAGATAGATCAAGAAGATTAATTGGTTTATGTCAAACTGCTTACATTGAGAAAATCTTGAAAAGATATTTCATGGAGAATTCCAAACGAGGAACTATCCCAATGCAAAATGAGCCAAAATTGAGTAAATCACAAGGTACTGAGACACCTACTGAAAAAGAGCGCATGCAAAGAGTTCCCTACACCTCGGCTACAGGATCAATTATGTATGCTGTGAGATGTTATAACACCCCCGAAATCTTAATGACAGCGGAAGACTAATTCGGGTGTTACTCGAATGGAGATCATAGTCAATAATTATAGAAAACGACACGAAAGATGCGTTTTATTATAAGTAGTTATCATTCATCGAAAACTCATAGTTGTTACAAAACATTGTAAATTGTTCAAGCGTTTTTCCCAAAATAAAGATCATGAGTTTGAAAGAAATGACAACTTTATGTTTACACCACCAGAAAAGCCTTGCCATGCCCCACTCCGTGCCTTGGTTATAATCTTCACTGATTACCTGAGATAACATGCTTAAAAAGGTCAACAAAAATGTTGAGTGAAGTTCATAGGTTTAAATAACAGTTGAACACAAGTATAAGAGTATGATCATTGTAAACTAACAATATCATATAGAAAAATCACAGATTATTATGCGATAAGCTCATGCAACCAAGACTCAACTATATACACCGAATTACCAGTGTCGTAAGTTTTGCCCCAAAGGAGGTAATAGCCAATTACCTAATGCAATTCAAATATGGTGCACCCTTGTTATTTCTCTATAACCAAGGCGGGTCGTTACTCCCATAGTACTATTCACGATATTTGCGTTCACTCATGGTGACTAATGGTTCATGATCTGAGGGGACTTATGGCTAAATACTTAGGCGGTTCAATAATCAAGAAGCGAACATTTATGAAAAACCTTGTGTTCTAGTTTAGATCATGTATCTCCTCACGGGTTTGCAAATAAAAGTAAAAGCGAGGCTATGAACTCACCTTGATGATATGAACAAGCACAAACAGATCAAGCACAATGTAGCGGAGGTTCCAAACCGAAACCTAAAATGATGAGATGGCGAGTCTTAGATATGATAAACATTTTGGTTCGTGACCAAAATAATAGAGCATTGAATATTCTTACTCAATAGATCATTGAATTGTCCAATTCAATAGTGTGCGTGCGTGTTTAACATTTTAAGTTAATTTTACTTGCTACATTGCCTTAGTTAATGATCCTCACTTACGCATAAGTGAAATGTCCCCCGTTGTGATCTCGTAAAATGGTAGTGTTGTTGAGTATTTTAGTTTGCTTAGATCCCATATGCGTGTTATCGGATTATATATATATATATATAATTATAATCTTATAAAATATATATATATCGTAATATATTTAGCGTTATCCGATAATAAAATACTCATTTGATCAAAATTACGTTAAGTTTATAAGTTTTTCTAAACTTTTCTCGAATTTACACTTTTACCCTCAAGTTACTGAAAAGTACGAGTTTAGTCCCTCAAGTTTGAGTTATTTACACTTTCTACCCAAAATGTATTTTATATCAAAACTTTCGATTTTGATGGTTTAACCCTTGAGAAAACTATTTTTACAAAACAGCCCTCCAAGATTTGTTTTAACGCGTTTAGACCATAAGTTTTCCAAGTTTACACTTTTCACCCAAACTTAAATTATAACTAGTTTTAACATATGACAAGATCGGTCCTCGTAGTTTTATACGTGTACATGCACGTGTAAATACACCCTTATACTTTCGAAAATAGTGCATGCTAGTCCCTCGACTTTTCATGCATGTTTATTATACGTATAATATGACCCTTACACTTTTTAAAAGCTACGGTTTTCACCCATAGTCCATACGATTTGCGAGTTAAGTCCAAAATACATTTTTAGAAAACGAAAACTTTGTAAAACGTTTACAACTTATTTCAAGCTTATTTCTAGTGCTTATTGGCTTATTCTCATTCTATTGGGTCGGGTAAAGTTTTAATTGGACTTCGTTTGGGCTTAATGGGCTCGGCGTTTGGGCTTTAGGCCCGTATGGTTTTTGCGTGTGAAATAAATGTGTACGAGAGTCCTTAGAGGTTTTCAAGAGGTTTTGTAACTTGTTCTCGACTTGCTTCGACATGGTTATCAAGTCCTAATGTGTAACTAGTGTATGACTATATGTCGTGTGGTGAAATGGTGCATCTAACGTTGTAACGTGTGATATATCATATATAAATACGTGGGAACTAAATATAATAAGTTGAAAATGAAATGAGCTTTGGTGAAAACTTACTACACTCATCAAGAGTGGAGATGAAACGATTGAGAAGATGGTTTGGACGCGAGACCCCGTGTTCTCCTTATAATGTTATTCGACTAAGTGATTGCCCAATGTTTCTCTAAACCTTGCTCCTTTCCCATTTTCCTTCGAGTACCACAATGGATGATTTGTGTGAATTGGCTAGTGAGTGAGAGTAGTTTGCTAAGTGGTTATGTGTGTATGTTTCTAAGTATTTGAAAGAGTTTATAAGGGAAGAATGAGTATGGCTTTTGGATTTGTTTATACTTACTTTGTCCAAGTTCCAAGTAAGGTTGTAAATATTTTTGTTTGAGCTTGGCATGCTCCTAATTTCAGTCGATTATATGGCATGGGGAGGGTCTTGTCGAGACTTATTTAGGCTAGGAAACACATTACCCATTGGTTTTCAAAGTCAAGTTGGATGGTCAATTGTTTAGGGTATTATAAAATGGTATTAGGGTGGCCTAATGTGTTTTTGTCTCTTCTTTTTGCACCTTACACTCAACACTTAGAATCCAAGGAAATATGTTCTAGTTGGGTTTGTTGTTGCTCGACCGGTTTTAGTTCAAAAGGGAAGAGTTCACATGAGCTTTACTAGTGAGATTTGAGGCAATATCTTTAGGTGTGTTTTGTTGAGTTGGTATTTCCTTTCCCTTGGTTCGACCGGTTACAAGACAAAGAAAACACATCACAATTTATTTTCATAACTTGAACTTGAGGTTTTGGGCTTGGTTATTGGGTCGAGTACAAAGAAATCAAAGGCCCAAGGAAAATTGGTGTTGGGCTCGAATTACAAACCGGCGTAGGCCCAAACAAAATATTGGGTGAGTTGGGCTTATGTTAACGTGAGGCCCAAAGGAAATGTGGGTTTGATCCGGGTGGTATCGAGGCCCAATAAGTTTCTAAGCCCAATATGAATTTAATATATTTTATTAAAATTTATTTCGTATTTTATAAATTTTACATATATATTATGTATTTTAAGATTATCGGGATCATGGGGAATTTTGTTCTGATCACAACGGTATGTTTATGAACACTCAAGCTGCGTTGATCATGCATATGCCAAATGATATGCAAATGTGATGTTTAGAAAATTTCATGATGATATAAATCGTGCTTAATTTCTGATTAAGGTCTTAAGTACAATGAAATTTTCCGGGAGCTTATAGATGTAGTCGTCCTGATGTTGCGTTCGCTCAGAACATGACAAGCCGTTTTCAACAAAATCCAGGTGAACTTCACTGGACTGTTGTTAAGAATATTCAAGTATTTACGCAATACTAAGGATATGTTTCTAGTTTACGGAGGTGATATGAAACGAGCTCGGGGTTTCTTGCTATCGATGATGGATATCGACATATGTTGATGACTTAAAATCTCAAATGGATATGTATTAATTTTAAATGGAGGTGTTGTTGATTGGAAAAGCACAAAGCATAGTATTTACGCAACTTCATCTACAGAAGTTGAGTATATAGTTGCTTATGATGCATCTAAAGAGGCTGCATGGATTCGAAAATTCATTTCTGGGCTTGGCATTGTTCCCACAATGAAGAACCCATAAATATATATTGTGATAACACTTGAGCCATTACTATAGCTAATGAAAGTGGAATCACCAAGGGTGCTAGACATTACCGCGCCAAAATTCATTATCTTCGAGAAACCATTGTAATGGGTGATGTGAAGATATTAAAAGTTCACACATATGACAATCTAGCTGATCCATTTACGAAGGCTTTAGCATATCCTAAGCATTCTAAATTGGAATTGTAAGACAATTTTATTTTCTAATAAATAAAGATACGAGGTATTTGTTATTTTATTCATATAAGTTGTTATTCCATATTTGCATGTTTATTCCATGAAATGATTTATTTTTTTAAATATGTCCATTATCGGTTAACAATATGGGAATATTGTTAAGCAAGGCAAATGTGAGTGTTGGTTATATTCTATGAGAATGTGGTTGTTCCCACCAAGCTCATGTGTATTCACAAGGGATGAATATTGGATACCCCAACTTTCAAACATTTACTTTTGGATCCTTGTCATGAGTAAAATGTTGAAATGGTTTGTTAAGTCATCCTTAGACTTGAGATACAAGCAATTTCATTATGTGTGGATATCACATTTGTAATTATATGTCAACCGTTGTCCTAAATAAGGTAGTTATAAAAGCTATTTTTGGGTGATGTGAAGCAACATCCACAACACTTGTAGTCAACAAAGGATTTGTTACTCCACTTGATATGTGCAGAAAGATACCATGGGCCCTCTCCAAAATTAATCAGATAATTGTTCGGCCGAACCCAAAGGGTGATGCAAGATGATTCTTGATTACATTTGGTATATCTAATTAAAATTCTATAACGAGAATCTAAATGGTTAAACTATATGGAATGAGTTAGGATCCATATCCATGGTTTAACGGTATCTATAACAAAGGATGATTAAAGCAAGACATAAATGACCATGCTACTGAGAATGGTTTATGAAACTATATCTCAGACACCTTTAGTTTAAATAGTTTAAATAGTGAGTGAGGCGTTGCTAGACATTTCCGTCGTTGGTATTTGTGTTGTCACTACTCCAACTCCCAGTGAGAGTCGTTGGAATGTGGGAGTTGAATACAACTAAAGGTGTGTGAGCCTATTAGAGGCACACATTGAACATTAGAATACGTTTTACGTAAAGCTCAAATATGACCCGTTTGGACAAGAAGTGAACTAGACATACAATTTACTTGTCCTAATCCCTTGTGGCCGGTTGTGGTTGGATCTAGGAAAGGCATATTCTGCCTAGAATGATAGGGGTTGAAAGGAATGGTGATAAGGTTAGGAGAGTGTTTGAGATAAGCCTTAAGTTCAAGCTTATCATGTGATAGGGTTGGGAGGATATCAAAACACCCTCATACCCATTCCTGTTACACGGCAGAAACAACAACAAAATTCTCCAATCTCTGCCATCATACCACCTCTCTAATCAGGCGAAGCAATAATCCTTGCTAGGGTTTATTAGTTTTGTTTTCCTCCCCTTACTCATCTTTTTTATTCGATTGTGATCCAAGGTGAAAAGCAAGGGTGGTTTGAACCTTTAGCTACTGTTTAGGCTTAAGGGTTTGTGGGTATTTTTGTTCTCATGCGTGTGACAAATGAAGCACAAGGCTTCTTTTCCGATCGTTCTCGGACAACAAAGGAAGTAGATAGGATAGATTTATCCGATGTCGGACAACACGTGGGTTTTGGTTGTTTGGTCTTTGATCCGAGATAGAGCTTCAACACTTGGTGTTTTGGGTATCGCGTGATACAACTAGCACTCCGGGCGTATTTGTTTGGCGATGTTTGTGTGAGCACTCGTAGAGGTGATTGTGTTAATCACTTGTTTCCTTTGTTGTGTGTACGAGGTTAATTTTCTTTGTTCCTTTTTATCTCGTTTGTTTATTATACGTGTTAACTATAATTGCTAAACTAGATTCATTATCCGTTGCATACTCATAGTTAAATGGTTAACTATATTAATAAATCCCAACAGGAAATACATCTTCTTCCACAGTTTTATCACCCGATACAATACTCTAGAGTTGGTTAAACTAGTTAGAGAATCACCGACCTAAAATTTAAAGATTCTATAGTAGAACTAGATAGTATGCTTGAACAGAGTTTGAACATTGTTTTTCACATGCTTTTTTTGAGCAAAACATGTAAGCTAATGAGAGTTAGCTAGTATGTCAATGTGTCAAATGAAGAACATAAGAGCTGAGTTATGTAATATAGACATAGTAGAGGGTCTAGAAGTAAGATTTACCATATAAAGACAAACAATAAAATTGACCATGGTAGTCGGTTTGCTAGTGCTACAAGTTACCCCCCATTCTCATTCCTATCTGTGAGTCATAGTCAGAGTCTATGCATTAAATACGTCCACCGGCCACTGTCTGTCGTCCGTACCATCTTTCACCTCCTACTCCCGGTCAATCTTTTCCTCCAAGCCTCAGCTCCTTTACTATCACCACCACATCTTAAAAACCAAACATCTTAACACAATAAACCCTCTTCATTTTTCACACGTACTAAACACATAGAACTAAAGATCTTGTACATGCACAAAGGTGGTTGTTGTTAAAATGGACAAAGAGTTAATGATGATGGTCAAAATGGAGAACAGCCCATATCAGCAAATGGATCATGTTCCATTATCTGAACCATTTTCATCAGTGTTGCCACTTTGTGCTAGTGAAGTTGACCAAAAGTGTTCTTCTTTAGGGTTTATGGATTTACTAGGTTTTCAAGATTATTATTCTACTACTACTCCTTCTTTAGTGTTTGATGAGCATGACCATCAGCTGCCAATACCACCACTGCTACCATCATCATCAGATCATCATGTGAAACAAGATGATGATAATAATGGTGGTCTTGATCATAAGGAGGATGATGTGATTACTACTGTTGATGAAGAAACATCTTCAGTTGTTTTGAGTGGACAGCAGCAGCCTTCATCACCTAATTCTTCTTGCATATCTTCACCTGCTCATCAACTACTACACAAGCCTAACAAACAGTAAGCTTACTGTTGCTTTGTTTTTTTGTTTTTTTTTCTTCTTAATTTCTTCTAACCTAGATATATTAATCTGTATACTGTATATTAAAGTTATAAAAAAAAATCATTTTTTTTACTGTTTCTCTAGATACTTGTAAGTTGTAATCTTCAAAGGTGAACAATGTCTCAAAAATCTAACTTATCTTCTTTAGTAAATCACCTTTTGAAATACTAGTAGATAATTAGTGGTTTGTGTGTTTAACATGTTTTCATTATTTGAGAAATAGTTTGTTCTTTGTACAAAGACTTCTAAATACATGTATAAGATACATGATCAGATACTATAGGAAATTATTATGTTGTAGTACTGTTGTACTTTAAAAAGTTTTAATTTTGACACTCCCTAATTAATGAAGCCATATCTGCAATGAATATATATGCAAATAGTGGGTATGAACATGAATTATTTTTTCCTAGCAAGCAAAAGAGGGTTTCTAAATATTTGAGTACTATACTATAGATTGTGAATGGTTTATCTATTGATTATAAAGATTAAAGAACAAACTATGACTGGTAGCTGAAACATATATAACACCTAGCTAGAAATGATATGAGATAACTAAATGAAATGATCATGAAAGAATGAATGGATGCATGTGTTTATATGAATATAGGTGCATGAAAGCAAAGAAAACAATGAGTGGAAATGAGACAAAGACAACAAAGAAGAAGAAAGAGAAAGAAGCAAGATTTGCATTCATGACCAAGACTGAGATTGATCATCTTGATGATGGATACAGATGGCGAAAGTATGGCCAGAAAGCCGTGAAGAACAGCCATTTTCCAAGGTAATATCATTCTCACTCAATTGCATGATTAGTTGGTATGGACCTTTGATTAGCTTAGCTGTATCAAGGTCTAATTAATTAACCAAGATGTTGTCGGTTCAAGTAATAATATGGACAACAATGTATATTGAAGGTATATATAGTAGGGTGTGTATGGATGTTTGCCGATCAGAAAAAGTTGGCGTGTCTCGAACATGTTAGGAAACTTGAATCGAGGTTATCCTTCACACGATGTTTGGGAAATGTTTAAATCCTGTCTAATTAAGCTACGTTTAGTACGGACCTATTTGGCGGCACTTGAACGTTTGTGTTGGAATTGAACAATGTTATATGAGCTAGAACCGTTACTTTTTTCTTTTCTACAAATTTTCTACGGTTTTCTAATCGTTCGTGAATTTCATATAGGATGTGGATTATTTTGGCTTGACCATGTACATTATTGCGTTAGTGTGATTGTTTGCGCAAGAAGTATATATAGCATTTGCCTAAGATAACTAATGAGAATACTTGATTGACTTCGTTGCAGGGGCTACTACAAGTGCACAAGTCCATCATGTAATGTAAAAAAGAGGGTAGAACGGTGTATGAGTGATCCCTCTTACGTTGTTACCACCTACGAAGGCCAACACACCCATCCAGTTAACAGTAACTCCACACCTCTGATTCCCTCCTTTAATCATCTTCAAACCGCACCCACCATCACCAACTCGTCACCTGCTATGCTAAAACTAGACCAAGGAGGACTTCTACAAGATATGATGTTCTATCATCAACAACATCACTGATCATCCGTCCACGCATGAAACTAAAGATGCAAGTGATACAAGTTTATGCATGATTAGTGCTAACTATTTTGTAGTATATACGGAAAACTAGTTTTGCTTAATCCAAATTCTGTGTACATGGGAATGGTGTCATATCTTTTACCAAACCCTTTATAACTTAATTATTCATGTATTATCTTGATTCTGTTAGCTATGTTGTTAATTTCGGGCTTCTGGTGTTCGTTTATTTTCTTTAGAATTTTGGATGACTTGCTTGCATATCAACCAATTGTCTTTTATCAGGGTGACGACCAATAATCAAACACTTCACAAATCATGAAAATTCCATGTTGGGGGAGGACTTGGGGGTTTGTGCAAATTAAGTTGAAGCAAACAAAGTTTTGTGTTGATGGAATGAGTTTTATCTTCCCTTTGGCCGTGATTATGATCAAACTCTACCTTCTAAGTAATGCAAGCTCATCTTGGTTACTATAACAACTTTTTAGTGCGGGTTTGAGTTTAATTCGTCTTTCATTCCATTTCGTCTTGCACGATCGGGAAAATTGTCGGAGCTATTGTTTGTTGGTTGGACAATAGCTTGTGTCAAAAAACGCCAATTCACACCTTTTTGTGGATATCTACGTAAACTGGTTTGTAAAAGAGGTAAACATACTATTTTACTTTTTTTTCTAACTTGTTGGAACAATTATTGTTTTGAAATTGTTTTACATTACGGAAATGATTCGTGTTGGTACTGCTATTCTTGTAAAAGAAAAAAATAAAATAAAAATTGTGAGACAACTTTAGGTTTGGTGACAAAAAGATTGTAATGAAGTTAATTTTTGATATTAGACTAACGATAATCCTACTTCAAAAAATAACTAATGATAACACAGTGAAACACCACAGTTGCAAATCACATTTAAGAATAGTGATTGTGCAGTTATTAAGGACTAGAAAACATAATCATAGATCTGCTCCACAGATCCCTTGCCGGTAGTTGGGGTCTGGGCCCTCAATTTTTAGCAGTAGCATGATGCAAATAACATGTCATCAAGCACTAAAAAGCACAGAGGAAGTCAATTATGCAAATATCTTTTACTTGTGATTTGGCCTATCAGATTTATTTCCATTCAATGTCCAATCACCTTCAATTTAGTCAAGTCAAATGCATGTGTAAAACCAAACATATTCTTTCTTCAATTTTCAATGTTCCCAAATCACAATTCCCATTAAACATGGTACTAGTTTGTTCCCAAACATACTAAATTTGTGTCGACAAGATATCCTATAGACTACTGTCTTTTCTTTTATAGCTAATGTGGCGTCTGGTTTGAGGTAAAAAATCATTATGGATATGGATTTGATAGTAGACAGGAAATCTGGAATGGGTTTTCTATAGGCACCTTTTCGTGGGTTCCGGACAGGTCTAAAATTGTGGGTTTCGTTTACCTATCAATCGAACACCACCTAAATCATGATCAAATCCAATACGAAAACATATCGTGATGCATTAGAACTCTGTATAATATTAGCTCACCCAACAAAATAGAGCCTGTTGCTTCACAATGACACGCTAAAGGACTGGTTATACAGAGGTACTAATGTCATCTTCCAGGTACTATAATAACAAGATGTTGTTCATCAGTCGACAGAAAAACCTGAAACAAACGCAACATGTTAATTAGAGATTATGAACAAGTCGTAGGTATTAAATATATTCAATGTTTAATGGTCGAGTGTCAATGGTTCTTGCTAAAGCTAGTATTCACCTTACAAAGGTGTAACATCAATACTAAGAAGAGCTAACAGCTTACATATATTTAAAAACAGCTGGATGCAGGGTACTAAAGTCCCACTTTATCATTTTATCTTTCATTCTAAACCATCATTTTGAAATGTGAGTGTGATCCAGATCGATTCTATAAATGCGTTCTCACGAATATGTTCTACTTTTCTACATCTTTTGATGCGACAAACTTCTAGTGATACATTAGTTCTAGAAGTTTTTCAGAGATCCAGACAAACATATGAATATTAAACCTATAAACTAATATGGATCATGTTGTTTGATTCAAAACAAATACTACTACATTACAATATCTATCTATTCCTAAAGAGGACTCATTTTCTATTTATAAATTAAGGCCAAAAACAGCTTTTACACAACCTTAACTTCATCATATACAAATTGAATAAAGTACCACCTTTATGAAGTATGGGTAATTTAAAACATCAAGATAGCTAATGATAGGTTCTTAAGTAACTCCTAGTTGGTATAGCAAAAAGTTGTGAAGCGGGTTCTATCTAGTCATACGTATTAAAGTTCGAGTATCAAATTTGTATTGATGAATTTTCAAGATATACTAAATCCAAATCGGCTAGAAGTTGACTTATAATAAGCTTGACATCAAAACTCAATGGTAACATAGCTCTTTTGAAACATTCAAACTAACCATAATGTGTCAGGTTCAAGCTGTCGAAGTAATGAGCTAGAGGAGCATAGTTAATCATTAGGCATGCTGCCATGGCGAATTCGACTGATAATCGCAGTGTTCAAGTTGTTGCTCATAATAACTGTATTCCTCTGGTTTCTCCCACTGACAGAGAGTTGGATAATACAAATAAGTACTCTCTTAGTAGGCTTATAAAAGTAATAAAAAGACCAAAACAGATCAATTACAAAATTGATTACCCGGCTTTCCAATGTAACACAATTATAGTAGTATGCGTTGCCATCAGGACATATCTGCTCACTCCAATCACATTCAGGCATATCTTCCATATCAGAACAATTGCTAGAAACTGATGGAGCCCTGCTTCCAGTTTGTGAAGACTACAAGGATACAAAAAGAACTCAAACTGCTTAAGGTTTTATTTTCCATTGTTTAAAGAGAGCAAATGAAATAAGTGCGGGGTAATAAGTCGATGCCTACAATCGAGGACTAACCATGTGAGAGGTTTGACCCACTGGATCACTATAGGGCGGTGCAAACCTGTAGTAACAAAACCTTCCGATATATTAATCTAACAAAATACAATTTAACTCTGGTTAATTTGAGAAAACTTCTGTATAGAAAAGCTGCAGAAACCTGTTTTCGGCAAATTTTGGCTTCCTTGGTGCAGCAAATCGGACAAGCAACGGATGATCGCAACCCTAAATTTAATGAAAAGAATTAGATTGTAAAAATGGCAAGTACCACCGGAAGTAGAAATAGAGAGCTACTAGCATCTAGTGAATCATAATGTAGGTCATACATCCATCACGAAATTTCCATCCAGAGCATTAATTGCAGCAGTTGCCATAGCTCTATCAGTGAAAGTAACGAACCCCGAGCCTTAAGACAGCATAAACAATCAGGAAACATAATATAAAACCACTGATTGATGTTGATTATACGAGTATACAGTAATCAAATTTGTTGCAAATGACTAACCGCGGCTCTGCTTGTGGTCATCATATATTATGAATACATCTTCAACATATCCGTAAGGGGAAAATAGCTGCATATTACAATAAGAAATATACAAATCAAAAGCAGATAAAACCATAAAGGGTGGTCAGGGTTACATCCCTGGATTAAACAGAGTAACATTAGGATAAACTGGTATCAACAGAAAGATGTGTTCTTTAATGACATGTAGAACATATCTCACGCACATAAGAAAAAATAAGAAAATCCAATTTTATTCATTTAAATTTTTTAAATTACGATTTCAACAGACAAAATACATAATTACTTGGAGAACCTAATAGCGACCATTGAGGTGCTCTTAACCAGCTATAAAGTACCAATTAAGTCTGTTTTATCATCAGATATCATGAAATTGCTTAGACAATCAAGCACTGTGAATGTAACTATATGTCGTGGATGCTAAATGTGAAGGAGCACTAAAGCATGATGCTACGAAAAGAGAATAAAACATATTTGGCCATATAAACCAGTAAAACTTCTAGTGTGGAGCATACATCTGCAATTTCTGCTTTTGATGCATGCCTGTTCATGAAATTAACAAATACTTTGTTCATATGTGGTTGTGGTTGTGGTTGTGGTTGTGGTTGAGGTGGTGGTTGTTGTTGTTGTAGTAGTAGTTGTTGTTTTTGCATAGGAGTGAGCCATGGGGGGCCTGCAAAAAGAGGGTTTATGAAAATTAATACGTATTAAACTTCAAGTGAATTAGGTTCTAAAACAGGTTGACAAGATGGTCAATTCAGATGTTTGCAAGTATTTAAAAAAAGAAAACAAATCATTAAAATAGCTTACCCAGTGGGCGCACTTGTTTTTTCGATGCATACCTAACTTCTATCGGACGTGTTCCCTGGAACAACAGAAACAAGATCATATTAGGATTTCATAGCTACTCATCAAAGCAAAGGCTTAATCCAAATCTCCAGCATGGTTGAAATTACCCCAGGAAAAATATACTGATTATGTAATGCTTGTATAGCTTGTTCAGCATCCTCAATATTTGCAAATTTAACAAAACAGCCCTCTGCAGATACAGATATTGATGTCAATTCAGCCAGTCATATCCCACACTGTGATTTTCAATTGTTAGAATGAGACTATTCATGCATCAAGAAGAAAAAAATCTGATTCATTACTTATAGTTTGTACTAGCACAAGACGTGGCCATAGATTGAAACGTATGGTTTCTCAAAAGATCCAATAAACTGAGACAAATGATCAGTCACTTGAGTACTTAATTCATCAATTGTACAAGTGGGCTTCATAACTTGTGGGTGAGAACAATCTAGTAATATATAAGAGAGGAATTTACTATGATTTGTGAAAACCAGAGACTATTTTAAAGGTGCAGTTACAGGCCTACTTTACCTCGTGTTTGGAGATTTCTTAAGTTCTTGAAAAGAATAACCTCGGTGATTTCTCCATGTTTACCAAATATGGAACGGATCTGATATGGATAAAAGAATATTACGATGATGCAAATAAATATTATTTGCTATAACAAGGTGGGAATGATGACATGTAAGATGCTGATAACGATGTAATCAACTTTGACGATGATAGCATTTATATACAAAATAAAAAAAAAATTACTATTGCATGCAATAAAAGTGAAGTATAAGAAAAGCTTATACATTGTTCAAATTAAGGAGTCATATCACTGAAATACACTATATTCATGAAGATGGATGTAGTTGAAAGTAACAAACTGAAACTGTGGAAACAAACGTGTTTTACGTTTATAACTTGAAAAAGCATGTGAAGTGGAAACTCGATGACTAGTACAAGCTGGATTGATCGTCAAAAATATTTGTAAAATTTAAATTAGATGGTAGTCTGAGAATGATATCAAGATATTCCCATGTAACTAACTAACTATCATCAAAGTGCTAAACCGGATTATGATATTAGCTGCAAATAACGTACCTCTTCTGGAGTGACTTCTCTTGGAACACAACTAACATAAAGCTTCACAAAACCGCTACTATCAATGGATTCTAAAACAAAAAAAACAGAATTAAGTTCAGCAAGCTTTCCAAAGAGTGAGAAATCAAGAACCTATGCATTTTATTAGATCAACTTCAAGTGCATCATGCCGGTTGCCGCAAACATTTGTCAAAATAAACCAAATCAACTGAGCAACAAATCACAGTCAGTTAATCTATGTCCACACACAAATTGAATGTGATTATGTGAAACACAATAATCAGAATCAGATAATCCCATAAGCTGTAACAGAAATAGTGTCGGACATTGTTATGCCGTTTCAAGTTTTGACAGCAAGAAACTCAAATGTAATACGATTACGATTGCTTATTAAAACTGCTTATGTGCTTTATGGTTTTTGGCATTAGCAGTTTGAAATAAGAAATTCCGAGCTGCTTATTCAAGCAACTCATTTCAGTCACAAAAAAAATAATAATAATAATAATAACAATAATAATAATACAGTCACAGAAGTAGCTTCATTAACTCATCCCAAGCACCCTCAAAAAAGTATAATATTAAGACGCAATTAGCAAATAAGCAATCCCAAACACCCCTTTTGTGTTTGACAGGTTCTGACTAGTAAAGATTTCACGTCTAACGACACCTAGAATATTCAGAAATAGTTTTATTGCAACAACTACTGATATTAGTCAAAACTAAGGGCTTGTTAGTTTTCATTTTTAATTATGTTCTATCTAGATATGGTGTTTGTTTAGATATATGACATATGTTTGTAGACAAAGTTGTTGTTTGTTTTATATGCTGAAGGAGTGTCTGCACAGGATATTCATGGAAATATCAGTGACTTATGTTGTGTTTGTTTTTTCAGACGTTTTATGCGTTTTATGTCTTGTGTGCAATACCATGTCTGTGTAAACAAGATGGGATGGGATGCCTAAACAACAAAAAAAAAAAAAAAAAAAAAATCTTGGAATTTGGAAAGTCATTTTGCCACTTATATCTAAAAATTATAAAACACTAACGTTATATGCGTTTGCACACAAAGAGGAAAATCCAAACACTCTTGTTTGGAAACATTTGCACTTGCGATATAAGAGTAAAAACAAACGCTCTTTTTAAAGCAAGTACGCCAGCACAGATGTATTTGGAAAAACAAACACAACCTCAACGGGAAAAGCAACACCCTCAAGTAAAGTCATACTATTATATGCTCAGTTCTCGAGTTTTATTAGTAAGGAAAAGTAAATAAATAGGAAGTAAACATTTTCAGCCTAATTTTGGGAGGAAACATTTTACTTAAAAATCAACCAAATCACCCTTCTTATTCGGTCCTTTTCCTTTTTTTTTCCTTTTTAAGTGATACTCGAGAGCACAACCTTTCTTTACTTTCGTTCCTTAAGTAATTCTCGAGAACACAGTAAGTTTGTAACAAACAAATCCTTACCGGCTAATTAATTCGAAAGCAAACAGCACCCAAATCACATAACCATAGTAAGTTTCACTAAGCCCAAACACTAGAAAACGATCGTAAATGCAAATATCACTTTAAAAGCAGAATGCTAAACACTCCTAGTCCACATGAAACACGAGAACTCGAATTAGTTTGTAACAAACAAATCCTTACCGGCTAATTAAGTGGAAAGCAAACAGCACCCAAATCACATAGCCATAGTAAGTTTCACTAAGCCCAAACACTAGAAAACGATCGTAAATGCAAATATCACTTTAAAAGCAGAATGCTAAACACTCCTAGTCCACATGAAAACGAGAACTCGAATACGAAACCTATGAGCTCATACTATCAACAACCAAATATAAAAACTACACTAGACGAAAAAAAAAAATGATAAAGTGACAAACCATTAGGCACATGAGGAGTCTGCGAAAAGGGTCGTTTAAACGGAGGTCCATTAGAATAACCAAACGAATCATAAGGTTCATTATTACTATTATTATAACCGTCTTGGTAATGATTGTTTTGGTATCTGTCACGGTGGTGGTTGTAATGACCACCGTAGCCGCCGTCGTGGTACGGCGGCGGAGGGCCGTAGTTGTCGTATGACCATGACGAATGGTGGTCGTAGTAGTTGTCATAGTCCCTGTGCTGATCCATCCTGCTAATCAATTGAAAATGAAACCCTAACTATTGATTAACTATCAGTGAACAATGGTGTTTGACTGCACATAGTGACTGTGTTCTTTTTTTGGATGGAATATTTATTATTTCACCCCCTATGTTTTAGAACTTGACCCGGCCGGTTGAACCGTGAACCGGTCGAGTGATCGGAAGCCGGTTTTGAGCAAAAAAAACGGTTTAACCACCCGGTTGAACCGTGACCCGGTGGCTCGACCGGGTCAATTTTAGAATACTGGTTTTTAAAACATTGGTTTGTGTCGTGTGCATATCACTTCTTCTAATCGGAATAATGAGTGGTGAGTCGGATTTGGATAGCAAATCGGAATGAGTAATGGTGTGTTTTTCTAGACTTATTTAAGTTTGTTGAAAAATCGATAAGTTGGTTTTTTTGCCCTTATGAGCTTATTCACTTGAGATTATGAGCTCAAAAAGTTTATAAGTTCGAGCGAAAATGGTCATAAGCCTATAAAATAAAGCGTATGAGCTTATCAAATAAGGTTAAACGGATACCTTTTATCGTTATATGCCGATATTATTGAGTTAATAGCTAGTTTAAGAGAGCGTTCGCTTATAGTAAACATAATTATATTTATTGTCTAGATTCGTAAGACTAAGCTACATGTTTGAAAGTTATTCATGTTGGACTTGTACATGTACAAATGTCTGGAGTCAAAACATCACAATTCATCAGAAATAGTTTTGGTAGATGTCCACCTAGGACATCCATAGTTCCTCAAATGATTATGCAACCGTTTGACATACCGGTCAAGTCACCCGGATGGGGAGTTCAATCTACAGATCTACTCACAACATTCTTTTCGGTTCCTAACTTAGGCAATTTGGGAATGTTTAGTACATCGTATTCGTATGTAAAATAATCGTGTATCTAAGTTATATGTGATAAACAAATAGAGTGTTCCATTAATCGAGTAAAACGATTCGATTAAGCGTCTGGTTTGTAAATAATTGTGATTGTAATAATAGTTGTAGCATGTATCTCCCCAAAATAGTTCAAAATAAGTAAAGAGGGCTATGACTCACGTGAACTAATGATATCAAATCGTATAACATAATCGATGGATAAGCCGGGAAGTCTCTACGTACAACAACTTTTGGCTTTCTATAAGAAAGGAAATCAAGGACTTAGAGCTAGGACTTTGAGCAATTTCCCACACCTTAGCAACCTTCTATACTTCTTGTATTCTTGAAGGGCTTGTGATGAGATCTTATGTGACTTGAGTAGACTTAAACTCAAGAGGATCACCTAAACTTGCAAAGAATTGATGTAGTTTACTTGTAGCATGAATCTCTTGGATAATACTTGAAGTAAGAGAGCAATTTGAAAAGTGTGTGTATGTGTTATGTGTGTTGGTGTCTAAATGACCAAGAGGGAGGGTATTTATAGCCTCGTGAGGAGGTTACAATTGCAAGAGTCATCATGCTTACTAGCTAAGGAAAGCTAAGTGTCAAGATCTTGTGTTGGATTGAAGCATAACAAGCCATGTGTTTTGAGTAGTCAAATTGGATACCTCCTATAATATTGAGGTGTAATAGATATTAGTAAGTAATCTTGAGAACTAAGGGTTTGATTTGATGATGACATGTGTTTAGTTACTCATCACCAAGACAAAATTGTCTTGGTGTTTCCTTAAGTAAACGCCACATATGAGGAGGAGGGGGAAATGATGAGGTGGAAACAAGAAAACTAATTGTTTTCTTGTCTAGTATTAGAATGTAGTTTTGATTCGAGTATTATTGTTGTTAACTAATTAAATTATAAACTTGAAAACCGGTCGAGGTAACAATATAGGATTCTTGAAAATGTCGAAACTCGCCAATATACTATAACTTAGGCCTTGTTTGTTTTTCAAAAGCTCTTTTGCCTCTTATGTCTGCAGTATGAGACATTTCCTTGAAGACCGTTTGTTTTTCGAGACATAAGAGGTAAAATCACTTCTTTCCTCTTCTACTACGCAGACATAAATTTCCTCTTTTTCCACTTCTTTCAAAAAAAGAAGAAAAATGAAAGAAATACTTGATAGCACAAAAACAAGCGGTCTTCTTCTTGCAAATGAAGTGCTTAAATGTACTCTTCTTCTGCGGACATGGTTTGCGAGATGAAGATAAAAAACTCTGAAAAACAAATGACACCTTAGTATATTAAATGATAGATCGTTTATTTGAACTCGTGAGCGTTGCTAAAACCTAAACTTGTAGGTTCGGGATTACGTGGAATATTAATCGTACAATGTTTCCATAGAAATAGAAAAAGAAAATTTGACTCGTAAAACATTTACGAGATGAATAGTAAAGTGAATAGTAAAAATACGGAGATGAATAGTAACACGAAAATACAAATTGTTACATAACTTTATCACCATTGGTATGGACTTTGTGTGTGATTATGACAATTAACTTTATCGCCATGGGTATGGACTTTACTGTCCGAGTTGTCAATAAAAAGTGCATGTTTTAAATTTAATTGGTTGTTATGATGATGTTTTTACGAAAAAAATAACTTATATTTATACAGTAAAATAGTTAGCTTTTTTCTTATTAAAATACTTACTTTGTTATTTTAAAATTATATAAACATTTTATAAGTTTTTCATTCATTTAGTTTATTTTTATAATATACTACGTAGTTTCATTTTAAACGCGCTAACTCTCAACCATAAAAGAAAATGACATCGAAACACATATATACTCTTATAAACATGGAGGCATTGACCCACCTCTGAAAAACCCACATATCCACTAGAGAAATTTTGTGGATAAAATATAAAGTGTTCGAATCTCGGCTCGTGGTCACTTCAGTTGGTGCCCACTGGGCATGAGAATTGGTGAAATTATTCCTTGTGGGATGGACAATGGCTGGTGCCAAAAGACACCCTGAGTCCGGGTTTTCCCGCCAATTCACATTTTTTTGGATCGAGGCGTTGACCCATTATGGTTTCAATCGTTGCTAAGGTGGCAAATACTAGGACCACTCTATTTTTATCATGAAAAGTGTAATTGCATTCATTAGACTTCCCCATGTCATTTTAAAATGACCATATCAACATGACATACTTGACCGCGCACAAATCACTATTGAAACACTATTCGCAAAAGGTGTATATCGGTGGAAACACCCCAATCCTAGGCATTTTTAATGCCAACCGGACCCTTCCCCAAGACCCGCTCCGGTGATGAGCTCTGCCCGGTTGACCTTACTTTGCAACTGAGTTAACCGACCAATTGATATGGAGAACGGATTGGTCACCTAAAACCTGTTTTGACAAAAACACCGGTTAAACCGTCAGTGAAACTGATTGAACCATGAATAGAAACTCGATCAAGTCGATTGGAAAACCAGTTTTTTTTATATTGATTTTTTTTTTCAAACAAACAAAGAAACAAGAGTAGAACACGAGGGGCTTGTGTTGTATATTCATATTTCAAGAACACCAAATGCTTTTCCGGTTAAAAAGGGTAATCATCCGGTAACATTATCGCCCCAATTCCATAACTCAATTATACAAAAGTTTATATTTCAAATTTCAATATAATATTATAATAACCTTGACTTTTTGGGCTTATTATGTGCATGAAACTGTTTTTCTACATTTCATCCTAATTTTCATGTGTAGTAATTATGGAGATTATGCAGTAATTGTTTTAAATTTTGGGAACATGAACTACTTATGCTAAATATTTAGCATTATATTGTGTGGAAAGGTTTCATGAGAAGAATTACTGTGCCCCAAAACGATTAGTAGGCCAAGTTTTGAATAGACCCATTCATGAGGCATTTACGTTCTAGTTGCTTTATGTGAGAAATAAATAGTAACAGTAAGTTAATCAAATGACGGGTTAAGATTTAGGAAGCCTAGTGAGTCTAGAAACTACTGGCAAACAGTCTGCTAAAATTAGATGTTTATGCTTGTCTGCTTACACAACATGACTGACAATACTTTAGTCATCTAAGGTTTATGAACTATTATAATAGCTTCAATACATCATTTACCAATCCTTTGTTCCATGGTTCTAGCATGTTAGTACGTGTGCAATATGTGACTTTGTTAACTGATTTCTGCGCCAATGACCCTTGTTAGCATCGACAAGTTGGGACATACTATAACTACTGTTCAATACTATTGAGTGTTCAGAACCTTTAGTATTTTATATTTTTATGCTTTATTGTTGTGATGAATATTGATTTGGTATTGGCGATATGCTTGCTCATTAGGGAGTGGTAGCTGATTGAAATATTATAGATGGCTAATAGAGAAGATTTGGATGTCAATGATGATTTTAGTGATCTCTACAAAGAATACACCGGACCACCAAGAACTGTTACAACTGTCGTGCCGGACACCACAAACACAAATAAAAGGTCTCATACTGGTTCAGACTTCAGACGAAGAAGAGGAAGCTGGAGACCCGAATGCTGTTCCTAATGATTTCATCAGCCGGGAAGCTGAGGTATGGGACACAAAATCTAAAGCCACTGAAAGGATTTGGAAGAAGAGAAAAGAAGAAGAACTGATATGTAAAATATGTGGAGAATCGGGTCACTTCACTCAGGTAATATATATATATATACCTTTCCTTAAAGTGCTCTCATGGTTTATCTTAGAAGTTGTTGGAAGATTTATTATTATTATTTTTTTTTAATTCAAAACTGGTACTGTTACCTCATGATATTGCACTCCTTTTACATGTGTGCAGACCTGGCCTTTAAGTTTTCTTTTCCCTTTCATAGCACCCGTCATCCAAATAAGTGAAAAGTAGTAAAAAATCATGGGGGACACGAACATAGTTAGTACTACGGAAGAACTGATTAGTTATATATACATGGGCACATGGCAGAGGTGGCAAATGGGTGGTTGGGTAATGCGTCAAATAGACCAAATTATAGTAATACGGGTCATAAGCGGCTATACTAGTAGAAGTATACAGTTATATGATCTTGTTAGTATTAAGTGACATAGAAGGTCATAAGCAGCTGAATACGCTTTGGGTAGCGTTAGTAGATTGACTCTGATTGTACTCTTGTCTAGTTATTGATCACATTTACATGCCACACGCGGACTATTGGTATCAGGAAGACAGTAATTGGTATGCTCGGATTTCGGATACTCTTAAGATACTCCATTACTGCTAGGCCATAGCCCTTTTTAGGTGGTGCTGTGTCTCTTATATGTGCCCCACTGCAATGACACCACTCTCTTTAATCTTGAAACACAAGGGCCATAGTCTTGCCTGAAATAATTCAAGAGATTGTCGGAGATGATTTATCTTCTTTTTTTAGAATTTTAAGGGTAAAATAATATTTATGATATATCTATTCTTTTAACTATTCTACTACTTTAATTAGTTTGGGTTTTTATTTCTTCTTTGATGTGTTTTTGGATACCATATGTGATTCGCAAGAATCTGAAATTATATGTTTTGCTTGATTCTATCAGGGTTTCCCATCCACTCTTGGAGCTAATCGCAAGTCTCAAGATTTCATTGAAAGGGTTCCGGCAAGAGATCCTCAAGTCAGATCACCTGTTTCGACCTGTTACCCAACCCACCTGATCTGCCCATCTTGCCATCTCAACTTTTCTGCAATCCGTGGTTCATATGCATTCTGTTTTCTTATATAATAATGTTATTTGTTGCTCATCATTTGATTTTGAAGCGAGACGTAAGTTGTTATGTTCAAGCATTATGTGTTGGATTCTGAAGTAACTTTGTGGGTGGGTCTGAATTGAATGGTTACTGAACGCATATCCAGACTTCTTGAATCGAAGTGTTTAACAAACTCTTCATTTGGTGAAGCTTATGGTAATGATGGTGCTCGGGGCTGGTCAACACATTCCAAGTCTCCTGCTCGCCTCCCTACACTAGTGGTTTGCTTAGTTCATATGACGGTCACAGCCATAGCGGGAATAAAGGATGGGAAGTTGACAACGTGGTCCTAATATGTGATCAAGCAGTAAAGTAGACTACTCTACCTTCCCACAGACATTAGAGGAATTACATCTGGAATACAAGAGGGATGCAATGGAGATCATCAAAATTCGAGATAAAGAAGAAGATGAAGAAAATGATAGACATCGAGGGGTATATCCAATTTAATCCGGAATACTGTGTTAACTTCATTTAACTGGCCTTCTGACATATTTATGTGTATATTAGGCCGCGAGGGAAATGAGGGAAAATTACATCAAGAAGTTTGTTATGTTGCGAGGAATGCATGGAAAGCAGCAGGAAGGGTTTTTTCAAGTTGATGCCCAAAGGCGGCAACAGAGGTTCCGTCAACCAGTGGCTGCTTCTGGACTTAGTGGTTATAAACAAGATAGTTGCTCTGAATATGATAATACAGTTGACAATCCTTGTGGTTCCATCAACATGCTAATGGATATAAGGGTAGGGTATCTAGATGTTGACAGCTATCCATCTTCGAGGTCTTAAGACAGTTATGGTGATTTGCAACGGAAAAGGCATGAAGATTTGGTCTATGGAAGTTAACGGTTTGAGTAAGTCGAGTCCAGTAAAATGGATATGCTGTTAAGTTGCATTGTTATAAAGTGATATCTTTGTGCTAAGGGGTTCACTCAAAACCATGCCTTGAATGAATTTAATAAATGTAATAGGTTGACGATGCTAATGGAGTTATGGTTTCCAATTGACTCCCAGCTTCTTACGGCTTCAGTGATATCTTTGTCTCCTAGTTTGAATCAGTCATCTGTCATGATCGATTCTTGGTCATTGACCGTGTGCACCTCAAATGACAATCAAAAACATATTGATTAATCTCATTACTATTTACTAGAACTTAGTAAGTAATGTTACTGCAGAGATTTTGCATAGTTATTGGCCGAAACTTGTAACCTGAAAAGACGAGAGTGTTTGCTGTTCTTAAGTTGTTAAAGAGTTGGAGTTTAGCAAATTATGAGATGATATTGTTGGTTTGGGACTTTGGGTAATAAGCAAACCAGATTTCCTTTTGTCCCACATCGACCAGAAGAGTAATATTATGAAGATGGCTGACCTATAAAAGAGCAGACCAAGATGAGAATAAGCATACCTTTCTCGGCCTTTTGGCTAAGATCAAGTGTAGTATCTGTTCTTATCAGTTTAATATCGATATGTGAGCCATCGCTCACTCGATATTAATCTTATTTTTATGGGGAAGAATCCACCACAGCAGCTGGCTGCTGGGGTTCTTCAAGCGTTGCCTTGGTCTTACACTGCTGCCAAGGCCTGGTGCACCCCTCCATTTCTTAGTTCAAATTTAACTTGCAGCTCGGAAGCTTTTAATTAACGCCAATATAGAAGTAAACTAAATTTTACTGACCTTTTTTAACATTTACTTTTTTGTTTATCTGTACAATGATTTCCCAACTTGCTTGGCATATGCAAAGTGATATAACTTAGACTAATTAGTGATACTAAGGCTAAGCTAATTATCTTATGTTGAATCGACACTTCAAATATGTGTTGTTTCAAAGTTAGTTTAGCTTTTAGTTTATTCGTATAAAATAAAATTTGTGTTAAGACTAAAGTCAAAGTACTACTACCAACAGGCATATAATCAAATTAACCCCAAAAACTACTAATTTGAGATATGTGGATGAGTTGTAAATGGTCTCTAGTCTCGTATTCATCAAGTAGAGTCATATGACTAGTTGAACATTCGTTAGAAACTTGGATACGACACGGTTTGTAGCTTCAAAACTTTAATGTTAAACCGGCTATATCAGTACACATTGTGTTCAAGGCTGTTTATTAAACCTCTTTTATATACTTCTAACTGCTCTCTAGGTTTTTCTTTAACTTTTTTCTTTAACTTTTCTTAAAATAATACAATATATTTCTCCAATCATAGTGTATTTCGTGAAAAGTGACACCAAACTGGTTCAACGTTTGATTGCGTAATGCCCTCTTATGAAATCTTTCTTCTTTTTAACATACTGGTAAAATGTGTATATCATTATTAACTTTAGTATGGTGAACATTCAAAACGAGGGATGGGGTCTAGTTAAATACGATATGGGGGGATATATGTGATACAGCTAATGTGGATAAGGAAGGGAGATAAGGAGCTCTTGCCTTCAACTCAGAGTTCCTTCCGCAACATCAATACATATGTTTTGAAAGTCTGTAACATGTGCTATGCAAATCGTGAAACAACTTCGATCTTTTGAAGTTATACTAAACTAAGTCCAGGAAAATGGGTATTTTGATAAGTTGTATCATTACTGACAATCCAAAATTACTATCCGGCATGACTAAGTGTAAAGGATATATGCATTGGATAATATTTGTAGGAAAATCAAGATAAAATTAGGTCTTGAACAAATTCAATAAATGTAATAACGTGACTATGCTCATGGTACCAATTGAATCCCAACTCTTTTATTTCGTGATGCGGTTTATGCGTCTCCTATTGATATGAGCAGTCATGTATCAAGATCCATCCGATCTGCTTTACTTGTAAAAAACAAGAAAAAAACCAAAACCCGCCAGAGACGGTTTGACCTGGGTCACCTTAACCGGGTTTCGAAAATCATAAACGGATTTAATTTGACCCGTTTTCTTGACCGGAACCGGTCCAACCAGTTGAAGCGGCCGGGTCAATCCGGGTTTTAGGACATTATTTTTTAATTAAACTTTTGCAGTATCAAGTAAAATAGTGCAAAATTGTCAATAGTAAGACTATCAGTCAAAACACCAAGCATAAGCAACAATTTTCAATAGGCAAGTAATCAAGTTAACAGTTTGTTCTCTACATTTAAAATAGACATCTTCTCTTTCACGTGGATAATGGGATCAACTAATTAAAGATTTGTTGGATAAGTTACTAAAGGTCTTTGGTGATCATATTCATTAAGTAGCGGTTTGCCTTTGTAGTTTCGATGTACCACAACGGATACCATACCTGATAAAATAAGTATAAAAACTACCATTCGTGATACTATGTAGTTAGGAAGCATTGGAGGAGCCGACTATAATCATTGTCGGTATGTGGAAGGAATTAAAAAACTAACTGAAAGAGAATGTAATCCAAATGAGAAAGCATGACCATACTCGTAGGTCAACGAACATATGCGACACCACACGTGAATATGTAGGTGACAAATCTGTTAATTTCAGAGACCTTCATATGAAAGACAGTGAGTTGCATATCACCAAAAAAAAAAAAAAAAAAAATCTTGAGCCGTAGACATAGTTACTAACTTGTTATGCAGACCCCTATACAGCTTTGGTCTATGGAAGTTAACGGTTTGAGTAAGTCGAGTCCAATAAAATGGATATGCTGTTAAGTTGCATTGTTGTAAAGTGTGATATCTTTGTGCTAAGGGGTTCACTTAAAACCATGTCTTGAACGAATTTAATAAATGTAATAGCTTGACGATGCTTACGGAGTTATGGTTTCCAATTGAATCCCAGCTTCTTACGGCTTCGAAGTGGTCTTTGTCTCCTAGTTCAAGTTAGTCATCTATCATGATCGATTATGGGTAATTCGTGTGCACCTCAAATGACAATAAAAAACATCTTGCACAATCTCATTAGCTCTAAGTAATGTTTATGCAGAGGTTTTGCATAGTTATGAGTTGGCCTGAACTTTGGGAAAGTCCAATGATGATTAGTTTGTAAGTTGTAAATGACGAGTCGAATATGTTTGCTGTTTTCGAGTTGTCAAAGGGCTGGAGTTTAGCTGATTTTAAGATGATACGGAGTATTGCTGTTTTGGCTTTTGGATGATAGCAAGCCAGACTTCCTTTTGTCCCACATCGCCCAGAAGAGTAATATTATGAAGATGGCTGGCTTATAAAAACAGCAGACCAAGATGAGAATAAGCATACCTTTCTCGGCCTTTTGGCTAAGATCAAGTGTAGTATCTGTTCTTATCAGTTTAATATCGATATGTGAGCCATCGGCCACTCGATATTAATCTTATTTTTATACTCGATAATCTTATTTTTTATGGGGGAAGAACCCACCACAGTAGCTTGCTGCTGGGGTTCTTCATGCGTCGCCTTGGTCTTACACTACTGCCAAGGCCTGGCGCACCCCTCCAATTCTTAGTTCAAATTTAGCTTACAGCTTTTAAGCTTTAAAATAATGCGAATATGTAAGTAAATTTGGCTTAAATGATTTTTCTAACTACCTTGGCATATTCCAAATCTAACGTATTTGGAGTCATTTTTGTGATTCACTATACTAAGTTATATCACTTTAACAATCATAAACGAGGCTAAGTTAATCATCGTATGTTGAATCGACACTTCAAATAATAGCTGTATCTGTTGTTTCAAAGTTAGTTTAGCTTTTAGTTGATTCGTATAAAATAAAATTTGTGTTAAGACTAAAGTCAAAGTACTACTACCAATAGGCATATAATCAAATTAACCCCCAAAAACTACTAATTTGAGATATGTGGATGAGTTGTAAATGGTCTCTACTCTCTCGTATTCATCAAGTAGAGTCATATGACTAGTTGAGCATTCGTTAGAAACTTGGATACGAAATGGTTTGTAGCTTCAAAACTTCAATGTTAAACCGGGTATATCAGTACACATTGTGTTAAAGGCTGTTTATGAAACCTCTTTTGTATACTTCTAATCGCTCTCTAGGTTTTTTCTTTAACTTTTCTTAAAATAATACTTCTCCAAACATAGCATATTCGTGAAAAGTGACATAATTTGTTTAACGCTTGACTGTGTAATACCCTCTTATGAAAGCTTTTTTCTTTTTTAAAAAACCGGTAAAATTCATTGTTGGCATGATGTTATGAAGGAATTCTACGGGGAGGATGTGGTTTATCTTTGCAAACTAGTTCTCATGGCAGTGGGGTTTGGTTGGATATTATCAAGGCTAGTAAACACATCGAGGATATAGATTCAAAATTCAGAAGCTCGTTTGTTCCAAAGGTGGGAGATGGTGCTGATACTTATTTTTAGATTGATTTGTGGTGTGGTGAAGGGTTGTGTCTTAAAGATAAGTTTCCAAGACTTTTTGCGCCGGAATCTATCAAAGATTGTAAGGTTAAATATAGAGGGTATGTTGATAACGGGTCGTGGTTTAGCTCATGGGCTTGGCGTATACCTCCTAGGGATCGAGCTCTCGATGATCTCAATACTCTATCTAATTATCTAAATAAGATTGTGCTAAACCCCAATTGTAGTGATAAATGGGTTTGGTCTTATGCAGCTTCCGGGCATTTTAAAGTCAATGTCCTGGCCAAAGTTATTGAAAACTCCCTCCTTGGCATTCATAGTTTGGGGTCTCATCATAGATGGAATTCTTGGATCCCCAAGAAAGTAAACATTGTGTTTTGGAAGGTTTCTATGGATAGACTTGCAACGTGTTCTAACCTTATGGCTCATGGTGTCTCTCTCCCTACTTACAATTGTCCTTTTTGCGGGTTGGATATGGAGGACATCGATCATGTTTTGGTTAGCTGCCAAATAGTTAGTGAGATTTGGAGAAAGGTGTAGAGTTGGTGGAATCTTCCTCCCCCGGTCTCTTTCTCTTCGTTTCCTGCTATTGAGATCGCTAGCGGGAATGTCAATATTCCTGGTGACGCTAAACTCTCCAAAGTGACGACATAGATGCAATCAAGAATGAAGACATCTTTCCGGGTATCGTTATGGATGTCCGCTCGTATAAGCTCTAAGTTGAAGACTGATTGAAATTGTTGGGTTGCTAGATATATTGTTGCTTTGTAGTATAGTTTGTGTTCTCTTCTTTTTGTTGGGTTGTGGCTTTTGGCCCGTTTGGTTTCCTTGTACTGTTGCTCTCCTTTGGTTTGCGAGGTCCTGCGTTTGGTTCCTCCGTTATAATACCGATCTTTCAAAAAAATATATATATATATATATATATCATTATTAATTTTATTATTGTGAACATTCAAAACAAGGGATGGGGTCTAGTTAAATACGATATGGGGAGATATGGGATCCAACTAATGTGGATAAGGAAGGAAGGTAAGGAGCTCTTGCCTTCAACTCAGAGTTTCTTCCGCAACATCAGTACAAATGTTTAATATACACTCATAAGAAGTTATGTTGTTCAACTTGTCCTGTAAGTCTGTAACATGTTATGCAAATCGTGAAACAACTTCGGTCTTTGGAAGTTATACTAAAGTAAGTCCAAGACAATGGATATTTTGATAAGTTGTATTGTTATCAACAATCCATAAGAAGTTATGATGCTCAACTTGTCCTGTAACTAAGTCTGTAACATGTTATGAAAATCGTGAAACAACTTCGATCTTTGGAATTTATAACAAACTAAGTCCAAGAAAATGGATACTTTGATAAGTTGTATTGTTATCGACAATCCAAAATTACTATCCGGGCATGACTAAGTGTGAAGGAATTATGCGTTGAAAGAAAATCAAGATAAAATTAGGTCTTGAAGCGAATTCAATAAATGTAATAACTCACGATGTTCATGGTACCAAATGAATCCCAACTCTTATATTTTGTGATGCGGTTTATGCGTCTCCTATTGATATGAACAGTCATGTATCAAGATCCAGTCGATCTGCTTTAATTTTCAGTTGTGTTTACCTCATATATATGACAGTATAATACATCTTGAACCATTTCATTACTTCCAAGTAAAGTTTCTGCAAGGGTTGGTATAGTTTTTAGTTAGTCAGAATCTTTGCAAAGTCTGATGATGATTAGGGTGTAAGAAAGACAAGGCAAAGATAGTTGCTATTTTTTAGCTGGTTAAAGGTTGAAGTTTAGTTGATTTTGAGATGATATTGTTGGTTTGGGGGTGATAGGTGGTTAAAGGTTGAAGTTTAGTTGATTTTGAGATGACTTTGGTTTTGTCCCACATCTTTTGTCCCCATCGTGAGAGTAATATTGTGAAAATGGTGGCCTATAAAATCGTGGACCAAGATGAGAATAAGCATACCTTTCTCGGCCTTTTGGCTAAGATCAAGTGTAGTATCTGTTCTTATCGGTTTAATATCTCATATGTGAGCCATTGGTTCACTCGATATTAATCTTATTTTTAATGGGGAAGAACCCATCACAAGAGCTTCTTCTGGGGTTCTTCATGCGCCGCCTTGGTCTTACACTCATCGCCAAGGCCCCGGCGCGCCCTCCAACTCTTAGTTCAACTCTATCTTAAAACTTACTTTGCTTTTTATTTTAAGTGTTAATTACACAAATGGTCACTGTGGTTTGTTAGATTTTTCACTTTTAGTCACTAATTTTTTTTTGACTGATTCAGTGATTGTAGTATCTTTTTATTACGGATCCAGTCCAAATCCGTATAAAATGACCAAAAAGCCTTTGTCACATTATTTTTCAAATGAGTTAATTACATAAATGGTCACTGTGGTTTCAAATGACAATTAAGTAACGGCCGTTAGTCCTTTATACTAACGGTCGTTAGTAAATAACCGAAAATTTATTTTTCGAAAATTTATTTTCTTACACGTTTTCGTCCGTTTTACATGTTTTCGTCCGCTTTACGTGTTTTTACTTTTACGTTTTCATTCGTTTTACATGATTTCTTACACGTTTTTTTTACATGTATCGCCTTTTTACACCTTTTTTTCCGCTTTTGCACGCTTAAACCGTTTTCTTTTCATTTTGCACATTTTCGTCCATTTTACATGTTTCGTTTGTTTTACGTTTCGCGTTTTGCACGATTTCTTGCTTTTACACACTATCGTATGTTTTGCCGCGTTCATTTTTATATGTTTTTTGCCGTCATTTACTCATTTTTTTCCGGTTTTACTAATTTTCGTCCGTTTTACGTTTCGTATTTTACACTTTTACATGTTTTGTCCGTTTTACATGTTTTCGTCTGTTTTAAACGTTTTCATTCGTTTTGCACGTTTCGTCCGTTTGACATGTTTTCTACCGTTTACTCGTTTTCGTCCGTTTTACACATTTTCTTCGTTTTACGTTTCGTCCGTGTCCGGTTTTACATGTTTTCGTTGTTTTACACGCCGCTTTATTTTTATCGTTTTACGTTTTATCGTTTTACGTTTTCGCCGTTTTACGTTTCGCCGTTTTACGTTTCGTCGGTTTTACTCGTTTCGTTCGTTTTACGTTTTGTCCGTTTTACATGTTTTCATCTGTTTTACGTTTCGTCCATTTTACATGTTTCATATGTTTTATCGTTTCGTCCGTTTTGCACGTTTCTTCGTTTTACTCGTTTTCGTCTGTTTTACACTTTTTTATGCATTTCATTTGTTTTACACCTTTTTGTCGTTATTACTCATTTAAATACGCTTTTACACGAATGAAAACATGTAAAACCGACGAAACGTAAAACGAATGAACAACGAGTAAAACGGACAAAAACGTGAAAATAAGAAAGCGTAAAACGAACGAAACAAGTAAAACGGACGAAACAAATAAAACGGACGAAACGTGAAAACAAATGAAAACGATAAAACAGAGCGAAAGATGTAAAACGGACAAAACGTAAAATGATTTAAACATGTAAAGACAGATTTAAAACGTGTAAAACGATTTAAACCATGTAAAACGGATGAAAACGTAAAACGGACGAAATGAGTAAATACGGAAGAAAACATGTAAAACGGATTTAAAACATGCAAAACGAATGAAAACGTAAAATGTGCAAATGTGCAAAATGACGAAAACGTAAAACGATTAAATCATGTAAAACGACGAAAACGTAAAAGCGATTAAATCGCAAAACGGCGAAACATACGAAACGTAAGCGCGATTTAAAACATGTACAAACGGACGAAACGTCTAAAACAGATGGAAACGATTAAAGCAGATTTAAAACGTAAAACGGATGAAAACGTGTAAACGGACGAAACGAGTAAAACTAAGAAAACGTGTAAAACGGACGATAAGGTGTAAAATGGACGAACGTAAGAAAACTAAATTTTCGGTTGTTTACTAACGACCGTTAGTATAAAGGACTAACGTCGTTACTTAATTGTCATTTGAAACCACAATGACCATTTATGTAATTAACTCATTTGAAAAATAATGTGACAAGGGCTTTTTGGTCATTTTATACGGATTTGGACTGGATCCGTAATAAAAGATACTACTGATGACTAAATCGGTTCAAAAAAGTTTAGTGATGAAAGTGAAAAATTCAACAAACTACATTGACCATTTGTGTAATTAACTCTTATTTTAAAGTCAATATAACAGTAAATTCTTTTGGTAAATTCAAAGGAATTAGGTTGTTTCTTGTAAGACTAGTTTATCAGTTACTTTTTTTTTACCTTTACAATTATTTACCTGATTACCTTGGCATCTGCAAATTCTAACATTCATGGAGTTATTTTCTGATCTGCATCAATGAGGCAAAGTTATTTAATTATCTTATGTCAAACCGACACTTCATATGGTAAAACTATGTTGTATGTGCTGTTTTTGGTTTGAAAACCTTTTAGGTCTAAGACGTGGCCTGGAATCAACTATATTATCATCTCCCGAGTCATCACTTCACATGAATTGTCTACTTTAATAATAAGAATGTGAATGGAAATGCAGATTACAAAATGGTATGTTTCTGATTTGTTTTCCAAGACGAAAAGGGTTATAAATGCTATATGTCATCTTCTTAACTACTCACTCATGTGCTTATATACTTTAATATGCTCTAAAATCAAGTGCTCTATTCATTTAAATCAAATATTCATTTCCATGTTGCATGTATGTCCGTCCAGCTCTATTCATTTAAATCTTATTTACTACTTATACTACTTCATAGAAACAATTGTTACAGAAAATGATCATTTTAAAGACTCGTTTTGATACACAACAACAATAACTACTATACCCAACCCTGCCGGAGTGATGTATGTGGGACGTAAGATGTACAGTTGTACACTACTTCAAGAAAGACTAGTTTTGATGATCATAGTGAAATCAAACAGATGATAAGGAGCATGTACAAAACTGCAAATATTAATAACATAGCATTTACTTTTATCTTTTTTCAATCAATATAATAAATTCATCACCATAAAGAGGAATGGAAACAAAATTAAAAAATAAAAAAACATAAAATTTATTATGCCATACTCCTTGTGGTTGTGTTGTGGGTCTTCATGAAAACTTGACTACTCAATCACTGCATTTAGTATTTACCTGCCCCTATTTATTGCCATTGTCGTATGTTGGTCTGATAAATCATTTTTAAATGCATAAGTTAAGAACATATAGGTTACTTAAAGCAAGTTTCAATTTTATGTTAGAATAAGAGGGAAGGTAGAGACATTCTTCGAGTGTGGTATTTCATGATTCGATTCTAGATTTTACGCTAAAAAGATTGTTTCGAGGATGATACAAATTAATTCACATATGGTATTCATGTCACTTGACTCATTTTCACACAAAAACATGTTCCCGACTTGTTTTTGACTTGCATGTTCACCACCACCAGCGTATATACATATAAAAGTACATGAGCGGATTTAAGCAGTATAATTGATGGATAAGTAACCATTTTCTTAATTCCTTATATTGGTAGGTTGATTTTGAATTAGCAGGCTTGTAAGATAATGAACTGCTGTTTTTGAATTAGTTAATATTTAAACTTAGTGACTTAGGGGGTCCACATTGTGATTATGTTCACACAAGGCGACAAGGCCACTGAATCATGAGAAAATCTTGTATAGAGTATATATAGCATCACATATATGATTATGATGACAAAGGTGTAGCTCCACATGGACAAAGAGATTTCAGTGAAGGTGGAGGATGGAAGAAAAGGTGCAGGTGATGGTGATCCATCTGTTGGTCCTGTTTACCGTAATGTTCTTGCTAAACAATCTTTTCCACCACTTGATCCTAACTTCAAAACCGCTTGGGATGTCTTTAGGTACTTAATTATACATCATATCAGCTCTTAACTAGTTTATTATATTAATCCTAGTCTTCATCAAATTAAACCTCCGATCTTGCAATGCGAGCGCCTTTCAGATCATCTGTTGAAAAGTATCCTAACAACAAGATGCTTGGATGGCGTGAACTTGATAATGGCAAGGTATAGTATGCATTGCCATTTATTCATTATACTTGATTAGTTTCCTTCAAGGCCTTAATTTTGTTTGGTGTTGCAGTGGGGGCCATACATTTGGAAAACTTACAAGACTGTCTATGAGGAAGTTTTAAATGTTGCTTATGCTATAATGGCTTCAGGACTCCAACCTGTGAGCATATACTACTTATGTAATTTGCATTGTAGAGTATTTCATGTAAATGTGTTGATTTTTAGAATTTATGATATAGGGATGTAAAGTGGGAATTTATGGAGCAAACTGCCCTCAGTGGATTGTAGCAATGGAGGTCGGTTTTAACTCAATTAGTTAGCGCATGTTTATAGTTTATATACAATATGATCATTTTCGTGGTTTATTCTTTGAGTAGGCTTGCAATGCACAAAGTTTGATTTGTGTACCTCTCTATGATACCCTTGGTAAATTCATTTTTATCATCCTTCTTTTACATCTCTAACTCAACCATTTGTAAATCTTAATTCAAAGATTGATTTTTTTTTTTTTTTTTCTCAATAGGGGCAGGGGCAGTAAACTATATATTGGAGCATGCAGAAATTGATATAGTTTTGTCCAAGATAAAAAGTTGGCAAGGTGAGCTTATTTAACCCTTCAACTAAGCGCATCAAGTTCATTATTATATATATACAACAACTATTAAGCGCGGTTTATCTTTGCAGTTACTGGATCCTGAGTGTATACATACTCGAAGCCTCAAGAGTGAGAAATTAGTTTTTAGAAAATATATTTGTGGTTGAGAAATCAAAAATATTAGCCTAAGTAATATCATGAGATTGTGGTCGCAGCGATTGTTTGTTTCACTGCAATGGAGGATGAGGAAAAAGAAAAGGCGGATTCCTTCGGGATCAAATCATTTTCATGGAATGACTTCCTTCATATGGTTTGTGATCATAATAAGCTTTTGTGTATAAGTTTGAGTAAATTTATGATTCTAGATATAATTAGATATAAACGAGCAGGGCAGCGAGCATCCATCAGAGTTGCAGACACCTCAGGCAACTGACATATGTATGATTATGTACACAAGTGGCACCAATGGAGATCCAAAAGGCGTTATATTGACACATGAAAATGCTATAACAAATATTAGTGGTATTGATATTCACATGGAGCAATATGAGGATAAGGTATTAATTTGTTTTGCTATACCGTATAAGAATCAGTATCAATGTCTCTCTTGACTGATTTACATCTTTTGTTGACTTCTCAACCATGATAGATGACAGCGGGTGATGTTTATTTATCCTTTCTGCCTCTCGCACACATCCTTGACCGCATAATTGAAGAATATTTCTTTCGTAAAGGTGCTTCTGTTGGCTTTTACCATGGGGTAAGATTCACTTCGATCTTAGAAACTTCTTTAACTAGTTTTCCAAGTTTACCTCATTTGTGAATTGGTTGTTGCCTTTTGAAGGATATAAATGCTATAAGAGATGATATTATGGAGCTAAAACCAACATTTTTAGCTGGAGTACCTCGTGTTTTGGAGAGAATCTATGAAGGTCTAGGACTTGGCTCTCATTGGTCATTACTTATCGTTTTTTTTTTTCAATTTTTCCGGTAGTTCTTACTAAATAGTATAAAGCTCGTCTTTCAGGTGTGCTGAAAGGACTAGAAGAACTTAATCCAAGGAGACGGAAAATATTTGACATATTATACAACTAGTACTTATCGATTCCTATTTCCTTTCTCCAAATCTTCTTTTCTTCCTTTTTGTGAGATTAGTGTATGCGTGTTATGCAGCAAACTTAAATGGATGAAATCAGGTTATAAGCACAAATATGCATCACCGTTTGCAGATATGCTGGCTTTCAAAAAGGTTTTGGTCCCGTCTTTTTTATCCTACGCCTTAAATTCTTTCATTACAGCAATAAATCTTAGGCTACAAGATGATACAGCAGGATATACATATACTTGTAAACTACAAAATCTGCTAATTACGTTGCTTATCCTAATTGCTGATCTCAGCAGTTTTGAATAAACAATTTGAGAGTTGCTTATTCCAAACTGCTTATCCGATTATTTCAAAATGCATTAACAATTTTACGAGCGCTCCAAAACACCCACTTTAGTATACTAACGTTGTACGATAAACATCATTTTTATAGATTAAGAACAAACTTGGTGGTCGGCTTCGTTGTATAGTATCTGGAGGAGCTCCATTAAGCCCTGAAGTGGAAGAATTCTTAAGGGTTACATCCTGTGCTTTTGTGGTACAGGGCTATGGTAAGTTCACTTGATCTATAAATTACATCTATACATCCTTAAGATCATTACATAATATGTTTTGTTTTTGTTGTTCCAGGACTGACAGAGACTTGTGGTTTAGCTGCTGTTGCATTCCCAGATGAAATGAGCATGGTTGGGACAGTTGGTAATCCTTTTGTATACTTGGAAATACGTTTAGAGGAAGTTCCAGAAATGGGTTATAATCCATTGGCGTATCCTTCACGAGGTGAAATATGTCTTAAAGGAAGGACTCCTTTTGCGGGATACTACAAGAATCCAGAGTTGACGAATGAGGTTATGAGAGACGGGTGGTTTCATACAGGTTACGTGGTTTATATATTTGTTTTGTTTTGTTGTGGGTTCTATTATCTATTTTTTGTTGTTTAGATTGAAGACGTGCATTAATGAATGAGCAGGTGATATAGGGGAGATGCTACCAAATGGATCATTGAAAATTATTGACAGGAAGAAACATCTTATAAAACTGTCACAAGGAGAGTATGTTGCACTCGAGCATCTTGAGAAAGTTTATGGCATTACTCCCATTGTTGAAGACGTAATTATCCATCACCTTTACCTTTTTGTTTACATGAAAATGTGGACGGGTCAAACAGTTTGGTTAAAAGGATCAAAATAGCTTCAGACTAAAACACATGATTTTTTTGTACGAAGATGTTTGAGTTGACCTAATATACTTCTTGTCCAAAATTATGCTACATTATACTGTAAACAGAAAGTGTGACAAATATGATAACAATACATTTCACATGGTTTTGACCCGTTTGACTAGAGTAAATGGATTAAATTCGTCACCTCAACTGTATTTTGTATTTTAAGAATCTAAATGGTAAATTATGTGGTTAGATTTGGGTATATGGAGATAGTTTCAAGTCATCATTGGTGGCAGTAGTCGTACCAAACCAAGAACAAGCAGAAAAATGGGCAGATAAAAACGGGCATACAAGTTCCTTCTCCGACTTGTGTACGCTCACTCAGCTACGGGATTACATTCTCTGTGAACTCAAATCTACAGCAAAAAGAAACAAGGTACAAGTACAAATATGCATTTTTTTTTCCAAACAAATATCGCCTATTATATTTAATGTCGTTTGGTTTGTGTTGTTGTAATAGTTAAGAGGTTTTGAACAAATCAAGGGTGTGGTTGTGGAAGCTGAAACCTTCGAAGGGGAAAAGGGTTTGTTGACAGCAACATTGAAGAAGAAAAGAGATAAATTGCTTAATAATTACAAGGTTCTTCTCAACATGAAATGCTTTTATTTGAAAGTTATTACAAGATGGCTAAAGTTGGTATGTTTTTTTATGATGCAGGTTCAAATCGACAACCTTTACGCAAACATAGGTGGAAACAAATCCTGAAGGAGCATGCCTCAACTTAAATGTCTTGTACTAATTTATGTTATATAAACATGTTTTTTCTTATATATTGAATTCAAATAAAGATCTTATTTATTGCTTAAAAGAAGTTTCACTAGGAATTGGAGGGGTGCGCCAGGCCTTGGCAGTAGTGTAAGACCAAGGCGACGCTTGAAAAACCCCAGCAGCAAGCTACTGTGATGGGTTCTTCCCCCATAAAAAATAAGATTAATATCGAGTGAGCCGATGGCTCACATATCAGATATTAAACTGATAAGAACAGATACTACACTTGATCTTAGCCAAAAGGCCGAGAAAGGTATGCTTATTCACATCTTGATCTGTTGTTTTTATAGGCCAACCATCTTCATAATATCACTCTTCTGGGCGATGTGGGACAAAAAAGAAAATTAGTTTTCCTTAAGAAAACAAACATTGAACCTTTCATTATCATTATCATTATCATCAACTGAACAGTTAAACCAAAACTGTCCAATTGCTCGATGGTCTAATTTGGTTCTAGAGAAATACTATTGCACAAATCAAAGTTCATAACGAAGACATGTAGTTTCTAGAACTTCACATATCAGAAGAACTTTTACACACTATCTCGATCCATTATTAAACTCATTCTAATAAACTAGTAGAGCAATTTGGTTTGGTGATTATATTTTTGGCGATAGCAATGTTTTTCCGATGCATTACTTTTAAAGAAGGAAGAAAAAATAAAAAATAATGTCCAACCGCGGTTATTAATTGTAAATTAGTTTGTTTTCTTACTTACGCATTTAGTAACATAATAAAAAGCTTTTATAGTAGGGTGCCTACGCGATTATATATTTTTCATTATGCTAACTTAACACATGGCGATAACTTAATGTAACAACTTTATCGCACAATGTTGCTTTAAATAATGGTAGACTTGCATCACGATGCAACGACTATACGGAAACGGTGGTCAGCGATATTTCTATTCTTTTGGACGTGTAATATTATATATCGGTTAAACATACAAGCCGAACCGAGAAACCATATTTGAATTTCAAATTTTGGTGAAAGTGGTGTCGAAATCCACATTGGTTTCTTGTGCGATGATTTGTAACTGTTATTTAGATGTATTTTGTATAAGATAAGATGATTTTTATTCTTTATATACCGCAACATCTAGAAATTCATATATTAAGAATTGTAAAATTCTTTAACATGACAGATATAAATGATCGATCCATTATTATATTACTCATTCTGATATATAATTATAGCATATCTATTTTAATTATATTATTAATGATTTACGGGTGTTTTAATAAACTGTGAAAAATTAGATGATTTACTTACAACAAAATGTTATATTATTTGTTAGACATTTTACGATTTCATTAATTCTAACATTATTATTCAATTTTGCCTAGATGATTTATGTAACGCCCAAATTCTATATAATACTTTAACTCCAAGTTTTGTAACTTTTATTGAAAAATCTAAAAGTTTTAGAAGAATATCCAAAGATTGTCCTAAGGCAATTTATAGTTAATATTGATAACATAGCATATCTCATCCATTATTAAATTTACGGGTCTTTTAACTAAACTGTGATATATGTGGTACGAGTACTTACAACAAAATCCCACATTATTTGTTAGACATGTTAACTTCAATACTCGACACTTCAACCTTGCCTGGTTGTAACGCTCCAAATTCTAATAATACCATAACTCCAACAATTGTAACCTAGTGACAAATCTGAGTTAATGAAGAATATCCAAAGATTGTCGAAGGCGGTGATAGTTAATGACGATCATAATGAAGAAATGAATATTAACGAAACTGTTGTTGAATAAGAACAAAACAAAACACTACACATGAAGTTAGACAGCATGGTTCAAGACCAGTTTGAAAATGGCGCACGAAAAGACGTTTCCTTAATGTAAATGAGTCTTCACTGAGTTCAAGCTATGAAGATGGTCCTATGAAGGATGACGATGATATATAACTTCTGAAAGTACTATCGGGGAGTCGCTTTTTGAGGATGTGATATTTAGTTATACTAAAGGGTTTATTGGATCAAGAAGAGCTACTTAATTATCGGTAATTTTTAGTTATTTAATAGCCAAATTGTATGTTGAACTTAGAACCAGCAAAAACTTTTTCAAGAAGGTACTAATCTCTTACATCTCAGAATAGTGTTACTCACTTACACCTCCTTAGTTAACCCCCATAGGTTAATATAAAATTGTCAGAACATATGAACACATAGCCGTCTTTTGAACTTCCGCATTTATAAAACACCTAGTTCGGCCAAACCCAACAGTGACAAAGGCCATTGATGTCATCACATGCCTCCACCAAGATGGAAAAGATTTAAGAGTGTTTAAAGCACTCCCATAAATTCTGGCAACCATGCGACTAATTCACGAGGCTTGGGTCATCCACCACACAAACTCAAACAAGGTAAAGACCTCCTTATACCTTGACTCAGATAAACTTGATGCACAAAATTTGTCAAACTTGAGAAAAATGTAAGAAATTCACACCGATAGTTTTATGTGCTAAATAGTGTGGGGTGTCGGGATAAATATGTTTGGCTAACTTGGGTTCGGATGAATCGATTGACCCGTTTAAGGATTTTTATATTTTGTAATATAATTTTTGTAAAGTATCTATGTAAATTTATGGTACTAGTCAATAATCATATTCGGATTGACCCGAACCCGACCAACCCGACCCGATTAACACCCCTACCTACCATAGTCAATAAGTTTAATCTTGCCATCTACTTCGATACAATCAAGATATCCAAAGCTCATAAATTACAAACAATTCAGATTTTTGAGCATAGAAGAACCAAGTACCAACTGTTAAGCAGGTAACAAGACAAAAGAAAGGGTTACTTGGTGTACGGTTCCAGGAAGAAGGACGATAATTTACAAATCACATTCATAAAAAAACAACAGCACAACATTCACTTCACAAACTACAGATCCAACCATAACCTGCTGATTAGCTCACAAAGGGGCAGCTGCTAACCCATCAAATTTTGCAGCAACTTCTATTATCTTTTGCTCAATTGCTTCCTCAGTTGCTTTCATTGCATCAACCTCTAAATTCCATTCTTCCTTCTTTAATAACACCTTCCTCCGTGTTTCCTCCAACCGCTGAATCTGTCTATCAATTTCATCAATCTCATCATCGATTGTCTTTTCTCGTATCTTCTGCTCCTCTATTTTCTCTACAACTCCTTTCGACCGATCTTCAAGTTCCTCCCGTTTGTCCTTTAATAGAAGCAAACGTGTCAAACAGTCTCTAATAACCTCCACATTAAACCCATTACTTTCCAACTCCACAAGTGTTTCCAAACAGTCCTCTATAGGACTTCTTGGATCCTCAAATCTCAAACGATAAATCCTGTCCACCACAGTTGAAAATGTTACCATGGTACCAATGGCCAATCCTTCTCGAAACTCTCTTTCACACCTTCTAACAATGGACGAAAGTGTGGGTTTTGTGGAATCTTCTGGAAGGCTTCCATAGCTTCTATTGTATGCCAAAGAGGGGTGCGCTTCACAAAGGGTAAGTTCTCTCCATTCATGTCACATGTGACGGTTTCCAGCCGTCTCTCGCTTGCTGTAAATATTCACATTCCGGAAAATAGTAGTGACAGATTCTTGTCATTATTATGTAATCAACACGAAGGTTGAAATTGGTAAAAATACAAATCAGACCAATTGCTGTGGCACCTATTGCAAAGTGTATCACTTTTTTGGAGCTTATACTGAAATAACCCCATATTTTGTAAAAAACAGAAAGAAAAAAAAGTACATAAATTATGCAAAAAGAAGTAGTCTTTATGCGCAAAACTTGCAAGACTTGAAAAAATTCAAGTTTGCGACCACTTTGTGAAATTTGGCAATTAACACAATTTATATTATGGGATATGGGGTTAGTCGGGATAAACATGAAAAGGTGGTAAAGTATGGTACAAGTCGCACTAAAAAGAGTCAAATTTGTAAATTTCCCATTATAATTTGATTAAACAAGCTTTTACCTGGGCTATGAATAGGGATTGGAGAGTGCATTCCGTCAACCCATCTTGAAAGAGGTTGATCATCAGACACAATGTCCAATAGTTTCCCAGCAGAAGCGTCTGTTTTTCTTGTTTCCATGTTCTCATCGGCTTTTTCTCTAGATGCATCTTGAGAACCTGCACCAAAAACTTAAAAAAATAAACATTGATATCGAATTTGTAACAATAATCCATCAAAGTTTATAATAAAGTGATTTCATGCACCTTGCATTGGAGTCTCGGTGTTTATACTAATAGTCCGCCGCTTACCACGTGTTCCTCTACCAGATGAATACTTTTCCTTGAACGTTTAATGTTTCTTACAGTTGGAACCAAAACCCGAAACTATTTCCCAACCCATACCCATGAATCCTTCAATGTTACGGATGAAGATGAATGAACATTTGAAGATGAATGTTTACCGCGTTTACCTGTCAGTGTAGTCCCGGGGCTTTTCGCTTGTAACTTAGGTGGTCGGCGCCTCTTTCTTTTTGGTGCAACAGTTGAAGCATTCTCTTCATGTACCTCCTAAATGAGAACGAACTATATTATTGAAGAACACCGTATTGAAAAGATGGTTCCCAAAGGGGTTATTTTACCACAAGAAAAAAAATATACTATATTTTGCTTAGCTAATCTAAGATAATGCAAGTATAAATTTGTCACCTTATCAACCACTGTCAATTGTTCCGATGGAGTATCTAGTTGTTCTGTATCGCCTTCTGCAACACTTGGAACTATTTCAGTGGAGGACTTGTTGATTATCTTCTCTTGTGATACCGTCATCTCATTACACTGCAACCCGGCTAAGTCTTTGGTAGCATCTTTTTCCACACTTTGTTGGGTTTTTGTTTTGCCTGATACATCTTTAGCACCTGAAAAGTGTTATCTCCCTGAGCACTCCATAATGTATATGGTTTCAAAATAAACAAATGGAAGTGATTTGAAGTTAATCAGGAACCAATTATTAACAAACCTTCGTCTAAATGCGAGCTTGTATTCTCGTTTGCTGCTTTCCCCTCCTCCTTTAATGAAGAATAAACAAAACTAGTTCAGTATATTAACACAAGCAAATCAGACAAGATCAAAAGATTGTATAAAAGAAAATATTTAATACTTGTAAAAACATGAATTAACCTTTGTAAGAGTAGAAAAAAAATTCATTAGTGTGTTCTTTCTATATATATGCGTTATTCATTTACCCCAATTCACCCATTAAGTCATAGACTGTTTTTTAAGGCCCCTTAGTATTTTATGTTCTGCGTTGTAACTGTGCCTAACGAAAAAATATATGCTTGCAAAAACATGAACAGAAGTGCAACATGTCTTTCAGATCAGATATTTAACACATTGCATTTACAGAAAAGATCCAAAATTAAACAATATTATCCTTATTAAAGGTTAAACCTTTAACTACCATATTCTTTTTGCCCCAAAAATCATTAAAACTGACATTAATTAATCGTCTACACTCTGCAGTTGCTAATAATTCTTGATAAACCAAAAATTTCCCCATTTATCCACAATTTAGAGAGAGCTAAAAATGTGAAAAGGAATCCATATTTCATCCTCAAATTTCATTATCTATGTCAGACAAAAATAAAAGGTGACACCTTTTAAATAACCCTTCCAAAAATTCTACCAGACACCCATTGTTGTTTATTAAAAGTAAATTTTGCGCCAAATAGGATTAGGACTAGCGGAGGTTAAGGGGGCTACTAAAAAGACCAGTATGCAACAGGTATGATAATGAGGAGGTATTCCAACAACCAACATAGCTAAGAAATTCTAGCTCAACTAGGATGTAGCACATGTAGATTCTCAGACAGACTAAAGAAACCATAACATATCATACCCCACATCAAAACTAAATGACAAACTTGGTGAATACAACCCCTAAGGCTGTGAAGTTCGACCAAATAAGGATTCATAGACTAACTTCTTTATGGAAAGGAATACAAGGATAAAGATATATTATTCGATAATGAAGAAATCGTGATGATGACAAGAATTCTAACGTGAAGTGGGCATGTTTCTCGATGGTGACATTGCTAAAATCCTAAGAAGGCTTAGGCTCTGTATCTGATAACATAAAAAAGAAATAAATAGAGTGGGATGTTGCAATAAAGCTCAAGTAGACCAGTTAGCGATAGATGTAAAGATATGAATACCTGAAAAATGGTGTCCCCTTTGTTGTACCATTTGCATGAAAAATGTACCCACTTTAAATGCGGCCTTAATTTTGAGCATATAAATTCCCTTTCCTTATTAATGTGTTCAAAGAACACACTATACCTATTATCAGGAAGTTGTTTGGTAATTACTCCACACCACCAGCCAAAGTCATAATACGCATCAACCTCGTCATCCAAACCAAAATCCTTGTCCCTCAGATGAGGGGGCGATGGTCGGATATGCCAGAAATCTACGATAGCTTTATGAAGAACCGCCTCGTCACCACTTCCTGGCTGCTGATACTCGACTTGAAAGGTATTTCTGTGAAAGTGTTTAAGCACAGTTGCAGGAAACCAAACCTCATGCGGATCTTCGTCATCAAATGCCACTTCTGCTTTTTTACCTGCAGGATACATACAAAATGCTGTTCTCTGTCGAGAAAGAGCAAACAAAATCAGAAACAAAAAAAAAATATATCACCAACTAAACAAGCATTACTACTCATTTTTCCATTTTGGGGACTATTAATTTACATGCAATGGGGATCACCAAACATAAATTAACTGGTTTAAGAGTCACTTGATACAGAGTCAATAATCATCACTAGGTGTGATTGGTACAAGAATAGAGTGGTTAATTTTAACGTCAATTTTAATCAGTCATGTTAAATTAAAGTGTCTATGGATATATGTTTCTGTTTGTAGATGAATAAATGGTTGTTTGTTTTGTGTGTTGAATAAAGTGTCTAAATTAAAAAATTATTGTTATACCCTTTTATTTGAAATAAGTGTTGATTAGATGTTAAGAAGTGGAAGGGTAAATATGTAAAAGTATGATAAAAGTGATGACTTAATATATAGACCCTCACCCTCATGGCTTTTTCTAGAAAGTCATCCATTTAAATTAAGCACCAAACAAACACTCGATTAGTGACTTAATTAACTTAGCTATTTTACAATTAAGACTCTTTTAAGTCATTATCAAACACTACCTTACTTTGTTTGTAAATTGATTTCCACCCAATTTGCTATGGAAATCGAAATTCTCCATGTTATGCTTTGTGAGTGTAGTATTAACAAATAAAAAAAGAAAGGTATAAATCCTAAAAGCACGTGCAAGTCACATTCCACCCAAAACCAATAATCAATCAAAACCATAATCCCCAAAATTGCATCTTCTCAAACCAACTTAATCAACCCTAACCCCCAAAATTGCTCTTTCTCGCAATGCTTTTATCATCTTTTGTCGCTACTGTGGTTACGTGGATATGATTGTGGTTATTAATACGTAGTTATTTGTAGATACATATAAATTGTTGATATCTGTTGTGCTATCAAGAGACAAAATTTTGTATACTTTGATGCAAGAAAAATGGTAAGTGAAGAAATGTAGAACAACAATAGGAATCTTCGATTACCTTTGTTGCCAATTAAATTATCATATTTCTTGGAATAACAATATGAATCATATTCACTTCGATCACTTGGTGGGGTTTGAAAATGGTGGTATACATCTACCAATTTAATTGGTAATAGTTTTGTTGTTCATCAAATTTTATGCCAATTTTGTGATTTTCTTATTAAACAAAATTATTATTGAATAAAATAATGTATTGCTTATTTCTCGGTCAAGTCTCTATTGTTACCAAACATTGGAATCTATCAAAATTCTTTCTCGATTTCTATTCTCTCCGAATTTTAATCTCGCCTCATTTCATTTCTCTAGATTTCTCACTAAACGCGTGCTAAAGTGACCTATTAATTTCGTCACCCTAAGTATAGTGAACACATTATCTATAAGATAGTAGAGTACCTATACCGAAAAATAAAACAAAATAAAATAAAAAATAAAGGTGAAAGTAGATAGCTATTCAATCATTTTAGCAAACTCAAAATTTCAAAGATTCTTATATAAAAACTTCCCAAGTTGGACAAGAAATCAATATTAGAGCAATTTCAAAGGGCAAATTGCCAACATCATAAACTTTCTCTGCCATCAGCAAAAGTGAAAGTTCAATTTTCTAAAACAAAAATAATCTTACGGGTGTTTGTGTTTGGGTAAAGGGATTATATACCCGGTGAATATATTAAAAAAGAAAATTAGGTACAACAAGAAAGAGAGGGAATGAGCCTCCCTTAAAACCTAACAACTATATGCTTTGAACAAGCTCAAGCATAACCACCAAACAGCAAACGAAAATTAGAGGCTAACAACACAAGAAAACGAACCTACAAAACCCTAGCCTCTATAACCAACGAACCCAATTCAGCCTCCATCAGATTGGACGCAAGAGATCTTCCAATTTCTTCTCATATGCTCCACACGAGTACTCCTTTTGAACCGAATAGATGCCAACTTTAACCGGACTATGTCGACAACAGTTTTTGCGACTTGATCAGGTTGCCTTTCACCTTTACCATGAACTCTATAATTACGCTCTTGCCACACATAGTAGGCGGATGCGGCCACAATAAGACGACCAACGATGGTTTCTACTTTATTTTGGTTCGCTATAGGAAGCAACCAATTCACAATGTCACTCCATTTTGAAGACACGAAACTAATACCAGCCATACTCACCACCAAGTTCCATACTTTCGACGAAAAAATGCACTCGAAGAATAAATGTTCGTGAGAGTCAGAACAAACTTTGCAAAGAGGGCAACGAAGCGAAGATACATCTACATTATTACCTACATGCCACTGCTTCATTCGGTCTTGAGTAAGAAGTTGGTTTCCTCATCACGAGCCACATATGAATAGCGTGTCTAGGAATAGCATAGGTCGACCAAACAAGATAAGCCCAACTACCTACATGCCACTTACGGGTGTTTGTGTTAACTTATTTAGTGGGCTTATGTAAAGTTTGAAAAGCTCACAAGGTAACTTTTCGTTTATATGATGTTATTATGATATAGTAAGTTTGTGTCTCAAAATAAGATGAAAAATTCGAGCTTATAAAAAATAAGCAAGAATCATATAAGGTCATAAGCCTGTAAATGAGCTTAAACAAACACCCTCTTAGTAAATGTCTTATAAATAAAGGTGATTTTGACCCATTACATAGTTGGTTCTAGGGGTGGCAAATGGGTCATATTCCAATCACCCAATTCATCACTACTTTCAACAAACCAAAAAAAATGACAATTCGCTTTGCTAAACTAGGCTTCTTTTTTCTTTTTTTTTTTTTTTTTTTTTTTTTTTTTTTGGGAACGGCACCACACTTGAAATCCGACCCTCGAGTTAAACCATCCAAACGGGCAGGCCCCGAAACCCGAACCACTGGGAGAGACCCGCGAAAGGAAACCCCTAGAACTCACGGCTTCGCACTAAGAGGAAAATCCGGATTTTCATTCTCTTGCGAGACTTGAACCCGGGTAAAACCCCTCCCCAAGCTCCAGAAGGGACTCATGTGGCCAACTGAGCTAAGTCAGTTGGTTTTGCTAAACTAAGATGTTCCATCATAGAGTTGACACTCATCCATAGGTGACAAATTTACCCTTGGCATTAATGCCAAGGGTAAATATGCCAGGTAAATTTGTCACCTTATGGATGAGTGTCAACTCTTTTGATGAAACATCTAGTTGTTTTGTATCGTTTTCTGCAACACTTGGAAGTATTTAAACAAAGGAGAAGTACCTGGTGCAACCCCATGACGACAGGAAGGGCTAGTGGAGATTAGGGGACAACTAAAAAGAATAGTATGCAAAAAATATGATAATGTGAAAGCATTCTCAACAACCAACATAGCATTGGAATTTTAGCTCAAGACTCAAGTATGATGTAGCTGATACGAAACCATCCCATACTAGGTAACATCAAGCCACAAGCTAGGTGTAAAACTCACTCCAAAAAGCTAGCTCAAAGGAGGAGGGGACACCTAGACTTTATAAGCCACCAACCAATCGTAACAATATCCTCCGCTTTGAAGAACCAACGTCCTCGTTGGTCATGGTTGACACGGATCGTAACAATATCCCCCACTTTGAAGAACCAACGTCCTCGTTGGTCATGGTTGACACCCCTCTTTTTGGGTCCAAGCCACCACTCTATGGGCCACCACTTCGAGTCATTGTTGGTCATAGCTACGTTGGTCATGGTGGGTCCAAGCCACCACTATGTAGGCCACCACTCCAAAGTGTTGGAACCTCGAAAGGTGAGGCTAGCTCCGATACCAACTGATTCGAACCCATCCCATACTAGGTCGTATCAAGCCATAAGCTAGGTGTAAAACTCACTCCAAAAAGCTAGCTTAAAGGAGGAAGGGACACCTAGACTTTATAAGCCACCAACCAATCTCATACTTGGCCGATGTGGGATTGTAACAGTAGCACATGTAGATTTTCAGACAAAGACTAAAGAAAACCATAACATATCATACCGTACACCAGAAGCTATTTGACAAACATGGTGAATACAACACCCAAGAAAAGGCCGTGAAGATAGACAAAATAAGGATCCATCAATTAACTTCTTTATGAAAAGGAATCCAAGGATGAAAAAAAAAAATGATTCCATAATGAAGAAATCGTGATGCTGACAAGAACTCTAACGTGAAGTGGGAATGTTTCTCGATGGTGACATTGCTAAGATTCTAAAAAGGTTTAGGCTCAGTAAAAAAGAAAGAAAGTGGGTGCCATTAAAGCTCAAGTAGACCAGTTAGTGATAGATGTAAAGATATGAATACCTTGCTGATAATGTTGCACCCTTCATTGTACCATTCGCCATGTTTCCACTCTAAATGGCGCCTTACTTTTGAGCATATAAATGCTCTTTCCTTCTTACTGTGTTTAAAGAACACATTATACTTATTATCGGCAAGTTCTTTGGTAATGACTCCACTCCACCAGCCATAGTCATAATACGCATCAACCTTGTCATCTAAACAAAAATCCATGTAACGCAGATGATGGGGCGATGGTCGGATATGCTTGAAATCTACGGTAGCTTTATGAAGAGCCGCCTCGTCACCACTTCCTGGCTGCTGATACTCGACTTGAAAAAAAGCATCGCCACAGTGTCTTAGCACAGTTGCAGGAAACCAAACCTCACGTGGATCTTCGTCATCAAATGCCACTTCTGCTTTTTTACCTGCAGTGAACAATTCAAATGCTGTTCTCTTTCGAGAAAGAGCAAACAAAATCAGAAACAAGAAAGAAAAAACAATTATATCACCAACTAAACAAGCATTACTACTCATTTTTCCATTTTGGGTACTCGATTAATTTACATGCCATGGGGGTCACCAAACTTAAAATAACTGGTTCAACAAGTCACTTGCTACATGTTTAGTGACAAAATTTTACATCAATATTCATCACTAATGTGACCTATTTATCCGGTCACCCCAAGTATAGTGACCACATTGTCAATAAAATAGTAGAATACCTATATCGGAACAAAAATCTTAAAAGATTCTCATATAAAACCATCCCAACACAGACATGAAATCAATCTTAGAGCAATTACAAAGGGCAAAAGGCCAAGATCATAAATTTCCTATGGAAAATCAGCATAAGTTAAAGTTCAATTTTCTAAAAAAAAAAAGTCGAAGCTTAGGTGTGTTTGTGTTAGCTTATTTAGTGGGCTTATGTAAATTTTGAAGGTCACTTTATTAGGCTTGTGAGCTTATCAAGTTGAGCTTACGGCTAATTTAAGGTCATAAGCTGAATAAACTTATGAGTCAACTAAAAACGCCCCCTTAAGCTCCTATAATCTCCCTTGGAACCATATAAAATGAAGACAAATGACCGTAATCATTTCAGTAATAACAACTAGTACGTCCTCAAACAGTTATATACAACAACACCTAAGTTTACAACAATTAAATGAACAAATAACCAAAGGGCTTGGGTCTCAAATGACAAATGTACCCCATATATTGTGAGATTTCAAAATAAAAATTAAATGAATAAGCAAAATAATAATAACAAAATAGACCTGTTTCTGTGTCATAACCCTTATACGCTCGAACCATTTCGTTGAATCACTAAACGTGACAATATATAATTACTATATCACTGTTACCTATCAAATATATAGAGTTCATTGCATTTTGCTGTGAAAGGTGGTCCATTCTTTAGGACTAAAGGGGTGCATTTTGCTTATGTCGGGCTTATAAAAAATGTTTATAAAGTGCAATGATAGTCCTCATTTTGAAGTTTGGATTGCAATTTTGGTCCCTGGATAAAATGAAATGACTAAAATACCCTTTGTCTTATTCAGAGAAGACAAGGGTAATTTGGTCATTTCACACCGATTAGAGACCAAAAATGCAATCCAAACTTCAAAAAAAAGACTATCATTGCACTTTCAAAGTTTTAGCGACCAAACCTGCAATTTGGCCATACCACATGAACCAAAAATGCAATTAACTCTATTATATAAGCTCATAAGTGTCAAAATAAGCCATAAAATAATGTTATATAAACCGAACACATATAAGCTAATAAGTCGTATATAAGCTTAAACAAACACCCCATAAGTTTTTGTTGCTTCCTGAATAACTCCATTCATTTAAAGTGTTAGAGATAAATAAGTGTCATTTACAAATATCTCCTCTCTCTTCTTTTTTCCTCTCTCTTCTTTTCATCTTTTCTACCTCCCTCCCCCAAAACCCCGATCTTACAAGATTGAGATAGAAACGCTCCAATTAAAAACCACCATCTTCTTATTCACCCTCCACCGATCATTTCGGTACCTGTCACATCGCCGCCGGAAACCCCACGTGCCGCCACGCGCCACCTGTTTAAGTCGTCGGAATTTTATTTCTCGGCGAACCATAGCAATTAAGCGCGGCACCCTATTTTGAAGTCGTGTTTTCCGGCATTTCTTGACTGACCGGAGCTATCCCCTTTTTTTCCCTTTTTCCGACGAAGTTTTTTCCGGCGTATTTTACCGGCGAAGTTTTAAAGATATTTTATTTTGGTTTCGCTTGTTTATTTCTTTTGCAGTTGTTGAGGATCCCGGACTTACCTCCCGCCGCCATCATCGTTAATCGCCACCGCCGCCGCCTCGCCGCCATCATCGCCGACCGGATTTATTCAGCAATGAGTGTTTGTTTTCCTTCTCCCTCTTTTACTCCTTTTTATTTTCACTCTTATTTCTTTGCCTTGCCGCTTGTGGTTTTACCCTCTTGTCTTTGTTTTGTGGGTCTCTTTGTTGTAGGGTAGGGTTGTTTTTGGTGTCCTTGTTGTCGTTTGTTGAGGTAGGATAGACGCTTTGGTTAGCGATGCTCACCTGAGGTCATGTCTTGCCGTTTTGGGGGTAGGGGTAGGCATGGTAGATGGTGGAGGTGGGGTAGGCGGGGGTGATGGGGTTGGCGGGCGAGAGAGGGTAGGCGGGGTAGGCGGGGTAGACGGGGGAGGTGGGGTAGGCGGGGTAGATGGGTTTGGCGGGGCTAGAGGAGTAGATGAGGTGAGCGGGGTAGAAGGGGAGGTGGGGTAGGCGGGGTAGATGGGTTTGGCGGGGTTAGTGGAGTAGGTGGGGTGAGCGGGGTTGACGTTTTAGTAGGGGCTCGGGGGTCTAGAGGGGGTAGGGGCTCCGCTAGAGTTGCGTCATCCCGTAGGATTAGGGTGGGTACTTGGAATGTTGGGTCCTTGACCGGTAAGCTTTTCGAGCTTGCGGATGCGTTGAGGAGACATAAGGTGGACATTGCGTGCTTCCAGGACACTAGATGGAAGGGCTCCAGCTCGAGGGAGGGTAACGGATTCAAGCTTTGGTACTCGGGCTCTAAGACTGCGAGAAACGGAGTTGGTATTATTTTGGCGGCGGGCCTCAAGGATAATGTAGTGCAAGTGATCCGGAGGGGCGATAGGATCATGGCGGTTACGTTGGTCATCGACGGGGAAACCGTTAACGTAATTAGCGCATATGCACCTCAGGTGGGTCGGAGCGAGCGAGAGAAAAGACCTTTGGGACTCCTCGACGAGCTTGTTGGGAGTGCCCCTCGGACCAACGTCTGTTTATAGGAGGAGACTTGAATGGCCACGTAGGAACATCTTCGGATGGCTACGCGGGGGTCCATGGTGGTTTTGGCCTTGGAGTTAGGAATGATAAAGGTCGATCGATTTTAGAGTTTGCCTTGGCCCACGACTTGGCAGTAGTGAACTCTTTCTTCAAGAAGAAAGATGTGCACTTGATCACCTTCCAGAGTGGGGGTCACAACACCCAGATTGACTATCTGCTGGTGCGAAGAGGCGACCTAAGAGCATGTAGGGACTGCAGGGTTTTCCCTGACGAGACATGCTCATCCCAACACAAATTGTTAGCTTTGGATTTGCTTTTCGTGAAGCAACAACCTAGGAGAGCTGTGTCCGGGTTCGCGAGGATTCTATGGAAGAATCTGTATGGTGGGGCGGCAGAGTCTTTTAGAACGAAAGTCTATGAGGGACTTTTAACTCGGGCGGCGGACTTGACTGCTAGAGATGCGGACCAGTTGTGGACCGTTCTGGCCGACGTCATTAAAGACATGGCTAAAGAGTCCCTCGGTGTGGCTAGTGGGACAGCCAGGACCCAACCACCCAACAGGGAATCTTGGTGGTTTAGTGAGGAAGTGCAATCCAAAGTTGCAGTGAAACAATCCAGTTTCAGAGAACTTCTTAGGTGTCGAGAGGGTCACCAAGCTGACATCACAACCGCGGAGGAGATGTATAAGATAGCTAAAAGAGAAGCGAAAAAGGCAGTGGCTCAGGCGAAGGACAAGGCGTACGAAGATTTGTACAAGAAACTGGACTCCAAATAGGGGGCAAACGATATTTTCAGGATTGCTAAAGCCCGAGAGAGAAGAAAGAGGGATATAGGAAACGTCAAATATATCAAAGATGTTGGCGGACAAACCATTGTGGTCGAAGAAGATATTAGGAAAAGATAGGGAGAGTATTTCTCCTCACTTTTCAACGGAGGAAGCACCGAAGGTAGTGGGGAAGAAGAGAACATTAACCTTAGACCTGAATGCTACTATTCGAGGATTAGTCAACCAGAAGTGAAGGTTGCACTCCTGAAGATGGGAAGAAACAAAGCGGTAGGGCCGGACCAAATCCCCATAGAAGCGTGGAGATGCCCGGGCCGTGAGGGTAGAATGGTGACTGCCTCTTCAACAAGATCTTCTCTGGTGCTAAGATGCCAGAGGAATGGAGACTCAGCGAAGTCATACCCATCTACAAGAACAAGGGGGATGTGCAAGTGTGTAGCAATTATAGGGGCATCAAGCTCCTTAGCCACACCATGAAGCTATGGGAGAGAGTTATTGAGAGGAGGCTGAGAAGGGAGACGAGGGTGTCTGAGAACCAATTTGGCTTTATGCCAGGAAGGTCGTCGATTGAGGCTATTCACCTTCTCAGGAGCCTCATGGAGAAGTACAGAGAGAGACAGAAGGACCTGCATATGGCGTTCTTAGACCTTGAAAAGGCTTATGATAGTGTCCCACGAGAGTTGATTTGGAGAACTCTTTTTGATAAGGGAACTGATTGTACAAAAGATTGCACTACCAGGCTTCGATGAGGATCAAAGTAATGAGGGGTGTGTGTTCCAGCCAAGACTTGCCTTTCACCTGAGAATAAGAAATATGAAATACTACGTTAGTGATTACGCAGGGTAGGACTGCGAACCACCTCCGCGTGAGAGTAAGTATGAGTTATGGTTGTATAAGTGTGTGTAAGTAAAGAGATGAGTGTGAAATGAGCATACCATAATCCATTACCCGTCCAACCTATTTATAGTGAATGAAATAGGGTTGAGAGCACTTCGCATGAATGTCGGAGATCATGGGGCGTCCCATGATTGTGGGTAATCGCTAGGGCTTAGTGACCCACGCTCGGACTTGACGGGAAGCCAGAGAGAGAGGAGATCGTGGGTTTGACCAAGTCGAGGTTCCATATCCATTGTTCCTTCGTGAGCCATACCCCGAAGGGCTTAGGGCTTCAAATGGCGAATTCCCTTAGGTAACCTTCGTACAACGAATGGTTTGACGCCTATGGATATTTCGAATCCTAACTGGGCCTTCGATGGAAGGGCTTTGACACGCCCTGAGGAGTGTCCTTCGAGCTACTCGGAGGGTACATCATCAAGCCCCGGTCGAAAGTGATGCATATGAGCGAAGAGGCATTGCATTCGACTTCATGCTTCAAAAAATACCGACTTCTGCGAATGCGTTAGTTAGGGGATAATTACGCACCTAACTTAGCGCATTAAATGCTAAGTACTTATTACGGCCGCCGCCACAGAATCACACTTTCCCACCTTACCCGAGACCAAAAGTCATCTTTATTCAAAATTTAAAAATTTTAACCGGATAATACTTATCTTTGGGACACGTGTGCGGTGCCTAAGAGAGAGAGAGAAGAGAGTATAAAAGGGGTAGATGAAACCCTAATTTATTTTACTCTATTCGCCTTGTTTCCACACTTGAGAAATCTCATCGCCTTCACTCCAAACCAAAGGTAAACCTTCTTCGCATCGAAAGCTTGTTTTTTTTTCTTTAAAAAATGGATTCCAAGTTTATTATAAAGCAGCAAAAGTGTACATTGTCTGCAAAAGATCTTCATGATCACTTAGCCGATTACCCCATCCCACTAGAACACAAAGTGATGTTACCCAAACCTACTCAGGGTATCTTTGATGCTCCTCCAGGTTTTGTAGGGCTGTACACACATGCATTTAGCCACTCGAACCTTAGGATTCCGTTGCACCCCCTAATATTAGAGTTTATGCAATATTACAAGGTTCACATCTCTAGGTGATGACGCATCTCCGATCGGTCGAAGGCCCCTTCGCCTCGATCGAAATTGCATTACGAAGACCCAAGTCTTTCTTCATAAGTCATTGGTGGCGTAAAACTATTCATCATTGACATGGTTACCGGTTGGAATCCGCCACCAAGGCCTATGCCTTCGGTGTCTTCCTGAAGATGCCAAGACAAATAAGAACCTTGACTTGGTCTTCCCCACGCCCCACTATGTCCTTAGCTTCCTCCAAGTCCGAGATAGTGGGGATGAAGCCCTAGCGGTTACCATAAATCGTGGACGCCCCCATGATCTCCTAAACGTGTGCTAACACTCTCCAAGTCGTTTTCATCATCTATAAATAGGTTGGACGAGTCATTTCAATGGTATGTTCACTCAACATAGTATTTCACATACATCATATTACCCATAACTCATATCACATACTTATTCACACGTCGGAGGTGGTTCGCAGGCCCAACCCCGTGCAATCACTTAACGAAGTGTCTACTATTTCTTATTGCGATTGACTACAAGTTTGGCGCAAGCATATCACCCCCATACCCTTCGATCACCATCAAGGCCCGGTCATTTAATTATTGTACAATCACTAGGTTTAACCCCTTTGGTTTTGCCAAGTCGACCACATACATAGTGATGTACAAAGCATACGGCTATGAACCAACATTAACGGTTTTAAGAGGATTTCGAACTTGTATCCGGGCAATTGGCTAACTTTAGCAAAAGGCTCGAGTCGATGTTCCAAACCTGTTTGGGAGGGTATATACAAACATAACATGTTGGAAAGGTAGCTTTTTCACGCAAGACACCATTGTTCCCCTAAATATTCGTGAGTCTGAATAAGGAAAATAGGTTTGATGCAAAACGGTATAATGACCCCCGACATACGAGGTGCGAAGGGATCCCTCATCGGCGTTTGGCCAAATATCCCGTGGATGTGCAAGTGTTCCTCAAGCCATCTTATACATGGTCGGTATTGCCCGAGTGGGAGGGTCTCCCAAGAAGCCCGTGATCATATACCAAGGACAAAGTATGTTTATCTACTTCTATTTAAGTAGGACCAATGTATCATCGATATTTATTTATTTTTGTTTCTATTTTGCGAGATGTCGCTCGAAACTTCATGTACCAAGATTTGGATGAAGATTTAAGCTTTACGCCTTGAGAAAGCCGAGGAGTCTTATGGTGTTGGCTCCCTTCAACATCCGTGAACAACAATGAGGTAGACACTCCGAATCCGGAGCTCGTTGCATCGGCACCCCGCAACTTGCATTGGAGGGTCCATCCCAACTTGTTGAGAATGTTGTCGACTCGGACGATCCTGCGGATGAGGATGTCCTAGTTGTAGGTTCAACAGGATAATGACAAAGTTGAAAAGTAGAAAGGGAACAGCACCAAGGTCGTTAAGTCTACCAACAAGAGGAAGAATCCCTATCCGCCTCCGGATGCGAGTTGTGAAGCGTAAGAGTCAAGGCGTAAAGTTTGTGAAGTCACCTCGAATTGCCGGATGAATCGGTGGAGGCGCATGGTAAGCGTTCCTCCTTATAAAATATGTGAAGTCATAATTGTTACAACTAACTTAGCCTTTATACATTGTATTGGTCGCAGCCTTCCGAGACGAAGGAGCTTCCCAATGCTTTGGCATGTCACCGGATTGTCGATCATGTCACCCTCCTCAATGGAAAGGTACGCCGGAAAATATGTCCATTGAAAGGTTTTGTGACATGCATGACAATGGGGTCATGCGGTGCAAGATTGGATAACCACTTAAATGCCAAAACCGTAGAATTGCTCGTAACCGTGGTCAAGTTTGGAGGCTAAGTATGACGAGATTGAGGGGAACGTTGAGAAGAACCCCGTCGTCCAAGACCTTCGTGGAAAGGTAGTCCAGTTGACAGTTGAACTTGGCAATCTTAAGTTGGAAGAAGCCAAGGTCATCACTCTAACAGGTCAGAAATCTGTTCTTGAGGCGAAATGTGCTGGATTGGAAAGTGAGAAAGCCAGGCTCGGAGAGGTAGAAGTGAAGTTAAGGGAGGAAATCGATGGCTTGCATATGAGGTATAAGATGCTGTAAAAGGATTGTGCGGAGGTCGTTTCGAAGGTGGTGCCTTACATAGCCATGGAGCTCTACCACGTTGATGAATTGGGAGCTCAGATGTGGAAGGTCATCAATCACCATATTTCATGGACGGTGCTTAGCGTTGGAGGAGGTCGCCAAACAGCAAGCCCGTAGATCTTTCCAAGATTGAATGCTACCGTCCTACTCAAGGTCGAGTATGATGAGGCGGTGAAATGCGCTCGCAACCACAGTAGTACTCCTTCCTTGCCGAGGCTACCAAAGATCCTATGGCACCCTCAAAGACCTCCTTTCCAAGAAACCTCGGAAGCTAAAGCCTACCACTCCTACTAAGAAGACCATGTCTACCAAGCGTGTCTCCGTGCAACCATCCTCCACCCCATCTCCAAAAAAGCAGGAATGAAGGCTGCCATGTGGCAATAATTTGGTTCCAAAGGGTGGCATGTACCCTTAAGACAATTTATCTTATGTGACAATGTTTGTCTTGTTGTCCAAACAATTTAAATGCTTTTGATGTATGGCCATGGGCCAAAAATAATTTAACTGGGGTTTAGGCTCCTCGTGCAGGTACAAGGGCGTTAGCCCTCATTTTGAATGGTATGGTGTAGGGGAAATACCTCTACATACTTAGTTATTATGCATGTTTGTCTTGTTAAGTTCTCGACGCCCATTTTTCTGACGCTTAAGTTTTACAACCTAAGGTTAACCAACCTCATTGTGTGTAAATTACAACACCAAGAATATAATGACCAAATTTGATCATTGATGAGGTCGCGACCCACTTTATCTCAAATCCTTTAAGTAGCATGACTTTGTACATATTTTTACAAGCGCCATAAACTACAAGGAGAGTTAATGTGAATGTTAAAGTTGGCTTAAATGATAAGGCATGTATTACACCTTGAGCCATTTTATTCGACATTGAAACTCATTAACGACTTGGTGAACAAATCTTTGTGTTTAAGAAACGAAGCAAGAGATTTGTGGAAATGTCTTATTTATCATTGAATTGGTAGGAGGATTACATCATTCTTGAAATGAAAACTAAGACAGCCTACCAATAATGTTTGCTTTCCTCGAGAAGCTTCTATTTACAAGAATAAAAAGTAAAGTACTTCTTAAACATAGAACTTTCAAGGTTCGTGACAATTCCATGTTCTATCGATGGGTTCTCCGAGAAGATTGGCGGCTTGTAGGCTCCATTGCCGTAGGCCTCAACTACCATGTAGGGTCCTTCCCAAGTTGGTCCCAGCTTCCCCGGTATTCGCTTTGCTTGCATTATTGAGGCGTAGCACATATTCTCCGTGTTTGAAAGTGGAAGGTCGACCTTTTGTTATAATAGCCTTCGATCTTATGCTTGTGCATTGCTTCTGATGGAGGCTATTTCGCCTTTCTTCTAGCATGTCAAGGTTTTCCCGATCCTTTCGTCATTTGGGAGGCGTCATACGTTGCCACACGCCCATGTGTACAATTAATTCAAGGAATGACCGCTCGTCGTGTATGTAAGGTCAAGGGAGTTTCACCATTGCTTGACTTAGGTGCGCCCCGTGAGCCCACAATACTTGGGGAGTTCGCTCACCCATCCATGGTGTGTTCGTCCTAGCCTTTTCTCGATCCCTTTGACGATATCTCTATTTGTAACCTCCACCATTCTCATTACCTTGTGGATGGTAGACGGATGTCCAAGACCTTTTATGTTTAACCTGGCGTAAGTCATAGAAGACTCCTTCAATGAACCGCTTTCCATTGTCGGATATGATGATGTGGGCACTCGAATCTGCACACGATGTATTCCCACACGAACTTCTCGATCTGTCTCCCTGTAACGGAAGCCAAAGGTTTAGCCTCTACCCACTTAGTAAAGTAATCAATGGCTACCAAGAAGAATTTGACTCCTCCAGGAGCCATGGGCATAGGTCCCACGATATCAATTCCCATTGAGAGAAGGGCCATGCGGATGTTACACTCGGTCATGTCCCGCTTTGGCATCTTTGAAACATTTGAGTGTATATGACAAGCTTCACATTTGAGAATGATGTCCGCCGATCCTCGTGCATCAAGGCCAATAATAGCCCGGCTTGATTATCTTCGAGACGATCGAGCGTGGTCTTGCGTGGAGACCGCAGGATCCTTCGTGGACTTCAGAGATGATGCTCGAAGCTTGCTTGGGGCCTACACATCGTAACCAGGGTGACAAAAATGACCTCCTATATAGGGTTTCCCCTATTAACCAGTACTGCGGGTACTTAACCCGAACCTTCCTTGCTAGCTTGGGATCTTCAGGGAGAATACCACTTATCAAGTATTGCCTTATGGGAGTCATCCATGTCTCTCCTTCTTCGTGAATCACATCGGCAACTTCTTTGCGAACAATGGATCTTTCAGGAAGGACTTCCACGAGTACTTCTTTAGTGAGATGAGCGAAGGCCATTGAAGCTAGCTTGCTTAGTGCGTCGCTTCTTATTTCGATTCCTACGAACATCTTTGGATGGTGTAGGAGTTGAAGTTTTCAAAGATCTCCTTTGTTTTTCCAAGCACTGTTTGATGACGGGTCGCCTTGCTTCATAGGAGCTCGTCACTTGGTTTGCAACCAATTGGGAGTCTACGAAGACATGTAGAGCTTTGACCTCCATATCTTTAGCCAATCGGATTCTCGCTAGCAATGCTTCAGATTTCGCCGTTGTTTGTGGCTTCAAACTCAAACCAAGAGCATATGTATGCTCCTTCCTTCAGATCGACCAACATTAGACCCGCTCCAACCGCTTGAGCCGGATGCTCATCTCAGATAAAGTTTCCATTCACCGCACTTGAGTGAGATTGGTTTGGGCTCTTCCTTTCCTATGTCGCTCGGAAGGTGTTTCGCCAAGAAGTCTCATGAGAATTTGCCCTTTAATAGAGTTTCGCCTTTGAACTCTTTTTCATGTTCTCCAAGCTCAATAGCCCATTTAGCCACCCTCCCGCACTTTTCGGGGCTCGACAAGATTTGTTTTAGTGGCTTGTCGGTTAAGACCGTGACAGATGGGCTCGAATAGCGCGGAGCCTCCTTGCCGAGTAGATTAAGGCAGTATTAACTTCTCCAATGTCGATAGTTGATCTCGCTCCTGTAGGACCCTACTAACAAAGTAAATGGGGATTTGTCGTTTGTCTCGCTCGCCATGAGGATGCGCTAATACTCTCCGTTGAAGATGCTAAATACATGAATAACACTTCGCCTTTGATTGGGTTGTGAGTGTTGGAAGGATTTCAATGAACTCCTTCATCTTCTCGAAAGGCGCCAAAGATCCCGGCTCCATTGGAAAGTTTTCTTGTCACGCATCCTCGAGTGTTTTGAAGAATGGTAGGACCTCATCGCCCCTTCGACAAAAACCGCTTAAGGTCGCTAGCTTCCCATTCGTGCTCGCACATCTTTTAGACACTTAGGGGCTTAGAGATCGGAAATTGCCTTGACCTGGAGGATTAGCCTTTATCCCGCTAGTGATTAAATGCCCTAGAATTGTCCTTCTTCACGCCAAGGAGCATTTCTTAGGGTTCACTTCATGTTAATCGCCCTAAGTCGGTCAAATGTTTCTGTACATCGAGGAGTAGGTCCTCCTCCGCCTTGCTTTTAATAACCATGTCGCCGACGAAGCTTCAGATTTTCGCCTATCTGCTTATTGAAGGCTTTATCTACGAGACGTTGATAAGTTGCCTCGTATTCTTCAATCCGAATGGCATCTTTTCGTAACATTAGACACCTTTGCTCGTGTAGAAGGTCGTTTTTCCTCGCCCTCCTTGCCATCCGGATCCGATGATACCCTTTATAGGCATCTAAGAAGCATTTTAACCGAAAACTCGCCAGGACTCCACCTTCGGTCAATTTACGGTAGGGGTAGCAACTTCTGCCTGCTTTGTTGATGTCAAGAAGTCAACGCACACGCGCCACCCTCCATCGCTCTTTTACCAAAGACCGGGTTGGCCACCCAAGTTTGGTACTTGACCTCCCTCGTGATGCTCGCTTGTGAGTTCGTCAACTTTGCAGTCAGTCGCAGCTTTTTTCGGGGCTAGGCTTCTCCTTTTCATTTTATTGGCTCAATGTGTTTGTACTCATTGAGTTTATGCTCCTTTCCAAGGACCGTCTGCTCATCGCCAATGTTCTTGGTACCCCGTCATGTCGAATATTTCCAAGCAAAACATCAAGGTTAGTCCGCAGCAGCCCGTGAGCTTCGCTTTGAAATTTGTTGGGAGTCGCTTCCTACTACCACCATTTGTTCGTGGTAGCTAGGGTTAACTACAACTCGCTCCTCCGCATCTCAGGCAACTTAGAATTGCCATCTGGGACCCTCCGATTCTTCTTTGATCTTTTGACACCATATACACCCTTATCCGCCCATAACTAGAATGAGCAGTTCCTACTCCGAAGGGGTTTGGAACTTAATAGCAAGATGTATAGTGGAAACAACAATTCCCATTTTTGCATAGTTGTTCTCCCTATCAACAAATTATAAGGAGAATCTGACCTTACTATGACGAAGATGAGTGTTTCCGTGCGGGATAAGGGGCCTTCGCCTATGGTGACTTCCAACGGTACTTCTCCCAGGGGCCACGAGTGTTCGCCAGAGAACCCTATCAGTGGTGCTTTTGAGTCCACCCTCCGTGAGCGTATGGATGACTTGAGCTTTAGGAAACAATGCTCATAGATGATCTCGCAGGAGCTTCCACAATCCATATATGCTTGGTTTACTCCCTGTTTGAGATTTGTACCTTGATGATCACGGATCACCAAGGTGTCTCCCTAATATGTAAGGAAGGTTATTTCCCTACACTTCCCGCCTCCCCATCCGCTTCCTTCCTTTTCAAGGTTGCATCGCGCCTGTACCATTAGTATAGAGCTCATGCATGTAGCTTCCTTCTTGTTCCCTTCCATTCACCCGTTGAGTGTCGGAGAACTTGTCCTTTCCTTTTTGATGCCTTTGACCGGATAAAGTAATCGTCCGCACCGCACCACCTCTTCGATCCGCTTTAGTTCCTGCAGCTTGTTCGTTTCATGTCCATGATCTTCATGGAAATGGCAATACTTGGACATGTCTCGGCTTTGCTTCGTGCTATCATCCGAGGTGGTGGATCAAAGGACTTTGCGGCTTTCTCGGTAGCTAGGATCTCTCGGGAGATTTGACCAAGTTCGCCAAGAGTCCATGGTTCGAACCTTTGTTGTAGGGGTGAAGCGGTCTCGCTCTTCTTCTTGTTTTGGGTCCTTCCCAGAGGTCCTCTAGAGAATTTGTCGCGCTTTTGCTCTATCGGAGCCCGCTTGCTGCTACCTCCTTGACTCAATCCGTGTGTAAGCCTTCTCGATCAAGGCCTTGTATGTGTTGGGAAGGTCGGTGGATAGGAATTCCACCAAGCTCCGAGTCCGAAGGCCATGTACGAAACCGAGATCCTCGATCTTCGTGCAACCCTAGAATTTGCAAAGTTTCATCAAGATACCGTAACGAAGGCCCTTGTGCTTTCGTTGTCCTTCGCTTGATGGTGTACACGGTTAGGTGAGTTTTGGTGTAATTCTTCTCTGGCAAAGTGTAACCTAACTTAGCCTTAAGATCGTCTAGACTCATAATGCTCCCCAACTTCGTCCGCTCCACCATATTCTTGGAGTCTCGAGCGTGTAAGTGAACATGTGGCATGCTACGGGCATGACCCACTTTTGCATCTTGATAGGGCCTTCAATAAGTGGAGGAAGTTATCGGGATCGCCTTTCCCATCGTAGGTTCCTATATGAGTAGGCATCTTTACACCATCGGGTGGGGGTAGTCTTCGATCCACTTCACGAAAGGTGTGCAAGCTCCGAGGCTTCGCATAGTAAGGGTTGTATGGAGGTGGATAAACAGTGTAGGATTATACGAGTTAGGAAATGGGCGTGTGTAGGTAGGGTAAACAAGATGGCGGGTTGGTACGAAGGGTTTACTCCCATCGATTGCTTAGAACCCGCCCATAGGGCATTTGCCGGTAATCTGGTTGGGGTGTGAACCATTCGGAGGGTAAGTGTTGTAGGTTTGAGCGTGTAGGTAGGGGTTCATTCCGGAGAGGTAATCGATTCATCTTTGGAGTATGGAGTGGGCCTCCAACAATCGAAACATAAGAGGGGGTACTAGAGCCCCGTCCATTCTCTTCCTAAATGGGCAGCTAGAGAGGGGTAGGTTTACCCTCCGCTTCCTCACGGGTTGCTTCCTCCGCTGGAGTTCTCGCCTCCTTTCACCATGCATTCTTTCCCTTCTTCCGGATTTCCTCCGGGTCCTTCTTCAAACCCACATCCTTCCATTTAGCCTTCGATGGAAGGAGAACCATTTCGCAGGCCGAGCGCCTCGCTAATGTGTAGAGGCCTATCCTCTATTTCAATCTCCTCGTCATACTCCTCTTTGGAGTATTCCAACTCCCTCCGCATTTCGGTTGTTGTGAACCTCTCTTATGAGCCCTTAGCAAAGAATCTAAGGCCTCAAAGTTTGCCTCAACGAAAGTGGACCGATATCCGGAATAGGGTTAGCCGATGTCGAGGCATGATGTACGGAGTAGTTTCCAAACGAGATCATGTGGTAAAGGTTGAGGTCAGTATGGGGCGAGATTATCGGTGTTAGTTGTGTTGAGTGGGATCGTGGTAGAGAAACCCGTGGAGGTGTATCTTCTCTTCCTAGATCCATGCCGAAAAAGTAGTGTAGTTGGTTAGGTATTAGGACCGGGTGATTACGGACTAATAGTAGTGGTCCCACGGATGGCGCCACCGATTGTACAAAAGATTGCACTACCAAAGCTTGATGAGGATCAAAGTAATGAGGGTGTATGTTCCAGCCAAGACTTGCCTTTCACCGAGAATAAGAAATATGAAACACCACGTTAAGTGATTACGCAGGGTAGGACCGCGAACCACCTCCGCGTGAGAGTAAGTATGAGTTATGGTTGTATAAGTGTGTGTAAGTAAAGAGATGAGTGTGAAATGAGCATACCATAATCCATTGCCCGTCCAACCTATTTATAGTGAATGAAATAGGGTTGAGAGCACTTCGCATGAATGTCGGAGATCATGGGCGCCCCATGATTGTGGGTAACCGCTAGGGCTTAGTGACCCACGTTCTCGCACTTGACGGGAAGCCAGAGAGAGAGAGGAGATCGTGGGTTTGACCAAGTCGAGGTTCCTTATCCATTGTTCCTTCGTCACCATACCCCAAGGGCTTAGGGCTTGAATGGCGAATTCCCTTAGGTAACCTTCGTGCCAACGAATGGTTTGACGCCTATGGATATTTCAGAATCCTAACTTGGGCCTTCGTATGGAAGGGCTTCGACACATCTCGGAGGAGTGTCCTTCGAGCTACTCGGAGGGTACATCATCAGGAACCCCAAGGAGGTACGTGAGAGTCATTAAGGATATGTACGAGGGGGACGGTCCACCGTGGGGATCTCAGAGTTTTTCCCGGTGAGAGTTGGGCTCCACAAAGGATCTGCTTTGAGCCCCTACCTCTTCGCCTTGATCCTGGATGACTTATCTCGAGGGATTCAAGAAGGCATCCCGTGGAGCATGATTTTTGCTGACGACATTGTGTTGGTGGCAAAATCGGTGAAGGTTAAACATCGGACTCGGCCGGAGGAGGCTCGAAGACAACGGCCTTCGGGTGAGCAGAGATAAGACTGAATACCTGAGAGGTGTCTTTGGGAGAAGCGAGTCAGGCCACCACGCGGATATTCGTATCGGCGACCAGATCCTGCCACCCAAGGAGTCTTTTAGATATGTAGGTTCGATGATTCACAAATCGGGGAGGATAGATGAGGACGTAACCCACCGGATCAGTGCTGGTTGGGCGAAATGGAGGGCGGCGTCGGGAGTCCTCTGTGATAGGAACGTCCCATTAACGCTAAAGGGGAAATTTTATAGAGTGGCAATTAGACCGGCGATGTTGTACGGATCCGAGTGTTGGCCCATCTCCAAGGCCCATGCTAACAGGGTAGAGGTGGCCGAACTGAGAATGCTAAGATGGACTTGTGGTAAAACCTTGCTTGACATGATCCCGAACGGAGTTTTCAGAGAAAAACTTGGCGTCGGAAATATTATCTCGAAGATGAGAGAAGGTAGGTTGAGGTGGTTCGGCCATGTCAGGAGGAGGCCTTAGACAGCGGCCGGTTAGAAGGGTCGAAGCGCTAGTAGTAGATGGTGTGAGAAGAAGGGGCAGACTCAATCTTAGGTGGGAGGATAGACTTAAGCTCGATATGTCGGAGCTTCTCTTGTCGGAGGACATGACCTCAAATAGGAAGGTGTGGCGAGATAGGATTAGGATATGCGGTTAGTTTTTGGCTAGGGCCCTTAGGGGGTTAGGTGGTTTTTGGTGTGTTAGGCTTTTTAGGCGTTTTTTGGTTGCTTTACCCCTTTTGCTCTGCCGTAGATCTAGGCCACGCGCGTTGCTTTTGCTTTAGCTTGGTGTTTCCTAGGTTTGACTGCTTTTCTTGCCCTGTTTTTGTTTTTGGTGCCTTGTGTCTTTGCCCTGCCTTTCCTTTAGGTTCGTGCGTTGTTGGTTTTTTTTGCCTTGCTCTATGTTGCTCCCTTTGGTCTGCTTGCTTTCCTCGGGATTTGTTCCTTTGTCTTTTGTTTGTGGCTTGTTTTTATGTTCCTTTGCATGCACTCTCTCCTTTGCCCCTTTGCTTTGTTTTCTTGCTTTCGCTCATGTTTTTTGGTCATCGCTTTTCCTCTACTCCTTCTCACCAAAGACACTTTGCACTTGCCTGGAGGTCTCGTTAGAAGCGCCTCTACTCCGGATTTATCCCGGGGGGGGGTAGGATCTGCTACATTTACCTCCCATACCCGCCCAAAGGGATATGGGTTTGTTGTTGTTGTTGTTGTGTAGTTAATGTCTAATATCATTTATGATATTTCATAAACAAAAACCATCTTATACCTGAAAAATATAAAAATATTAGAAAACACATAGGTGATAATATATAAAAAATATAAAGATTAACGAAATATCTCAGGTGATATTAAAATGTTAAAAAGCATACTTATTTGTTTATATTATATCACAAGTGATATTAGACATTAAATATTTTATGAAATATCACAAGTAATACTAGACATGTCATATAATAAATATGAACTAATAAGCATTATAAATTATCATCAACTTAAAATATTAACACAACTTTAATATTAAGCAATCACGTAAACAAAACACATCGATCCAATATAACTCAAAGCAAAATTAAACTAGACAACTTAACTAGTAAACAAAATTACGCTATCATGAACTTAAAATATCTATGATAACAATGTGAGACCCATTGGTTAAACTTGGGTTTTGTTGGTCAAAAGTTTTTTTTAAAGTTTATACGTTTTATCCGTTTTTATACTTTTGTGTACATTTTCATATATTTTTCTACGTTTTCATACGTTTTTCTATGGTCTTTTACGAAAACATATGAAAACGGACGAATACTTGTGAAAACAGATGAAATTGTCTGAAACGGACGAAAACGTATAAAAACGTATGAAAACGGACGGAAACATATGAAAACGGACCAAAACCTATGAAAACGACCGAAAACGTATGAAAACGGACGTAAACGTATGAAAACGGACCGAAAACGTATGAAAACGGACGTAAACGTATAAAAACGGACGAAAATGTATAATCTTAAAACGGCTGCAAACGTATGAAACCGAACTAAAACGTATGAAATGGACGAAAACTTATAAAAACGGATGAGAACGTATAAAAACAAACAAAAAACATATGAAAACGAACAAAAATGTATGAAAACGAACAAAAACGTATGAAAACGGACGAAAATGTATGAAAACGAACGAAAACATATGAAAACGGACGAAAGCGTATGAAAGCGGACAAAAACGTCTGAAAATGGCCGAAAACGTACGAAAACATATAAAAACGTCTGAAAAAGAACGAAAACGTTCGAAAACGTATGAAAACAGACGAAAACTTACAAACAATGCCAAAAAAAGGGCAATTAATTGCAATTTGGGCAAAATTTGACACCTTTACAAATAACGAAAGAGTGGTTGGGGCGAGTTTTGAGTGAATTTACACTTTTGGTCCCTCCATGTTTTTTTAATCTTAAATCTTGTCTTTTTAATCAAATGAAATAGATGGTACGAAGTATTATATTTTAAATTTAGTATAATACTTTTATTCGTCTCTCAATTTTTACCAAAATAAAGTTTGCAAACTAACGCAACTCTTGTTTTTTCTATTTTTTAAACTTTGGTATGAAGTATTATATTAAATTTAAAAATTAAGTAATGTTTGTTAGGCCAAATACTCAACTTATAAATGACAATATAATCAATTAAATACTTAAATACTTATATAGTGTAAACCAATCACTTTTTTCACTCTCACTTATTCTCTAGCCATATAATAATAATGAAATGATGCGCACTAGCTATGGTTTCTAGCGCCGATAATTAATGATTTGTGATATCAGTAGTGAGTGTTTTGTGTAGCGTTTAAAATAGAACGTGAACCGATGAAAATGCAATTGCAAACGGTTGTACTATACGATAACTAAAGTCTAGACAAAATTTTAACATCTATCAAATAACATATAAAAACATTTAATGAAAATGAAAGTAAACATTACATCAGTTATGAGATAAAAATTAACAACACACGTTATTTGTCGCGTAAAACTAACAAGGATGGGATTAACGGTGCCGTTGTTAAGAAGAACGCAAGTACCAAAATTAGCATGAATGTGATTAGCCCAAAATAAAAAATAAAAAATATGGCTAATTTTGGGTATTTTATAAAAGAATAGGGCACATTTAGCCCCATTTTTCTTTTTGAAATGGGCGTATTTAGCCTATTGAAAAGTTAAATGTGCACTAATGGGCATCCATTTTCTTTTAATTGTAAAACATTATAATCGTTTTTGAAAAAAAAACTTATATATATAATATATTTATTTAGCGACATATCGTTTTGTGTTAAAAAACGTTTATAGGTTCTAAACGAAAAATAATAAAAGTTTGAAGATTTGGGGATTAAACATAATGTTTTGAAAACCGGTACGACCGGGTGGTTCAACCGGTTGAACTGCTCCCGTCGAAAAACGGGTCGATGAAACCGAGTCAACCCGACATGTTGGGTCAAATGGGTCAAATTAAACAGGTCAACCCGGTTTCTATATGTATTAATAGTTTCAAATTTTCACTTTTACTTTTTGGTTTTCCTTTTATATAGTGTATCAGGTACCCCGCATTGCGGCGGCGGGTAACTCAGTGACGATTAATCGAGAAATAGATCTCGATGAGACCGATTCACCGCTTTGTATCGGTTTCAACGGGTCTCTCTAGTTCATTTTCGGATGGTCGTTATTGGTTAGCCGAACTGGTGGCGATACCGGTTTCCGGTTGACCCGTTTGTCCGATCCAATTTTCAAAACTATAAGTACCATCAACTTATTAGCTTGTATTAAGCTTTGTGTGTTTTATTAATTTGTATAATGTATATAATAACATGTACTTTTCATTTTAGGGTGTTTTAAAAATAATATTAATTAGTATGTTTAAAAATTTTATATTTAGAATTATGTTGTAGCTTGTTTAAATTGTACATTGTGAAAAATTTATTGTACCTTTTTAGTAAGATTGTTTTAGTAGTAAAAAAAGTTTATGGGTTATAAACGAAAAATAGTAAAAGTTTGAGAAATTGGGGATTAACATAATATTTTGAAACCCGGTTCGACCCGGGAGGTTCAACTGGTTGAACCATTCCGGTTAAAAAACGATTCAATATAAACCGGGTCAACCCAACGGGTTGGGTCGAAAAAACGGGTCAAATTAAACCGGGTCAACCCGCCGGGTTTGAAGCGTCTTGGGTCAACCCGGTTTTTTATGTGTATTAATAGTTTCCTTTTGAAACATATGTAGGTATTAATAGTTGAAATTACTTTCTTTTAATTATTTCAACATTTCCTTTTTAATTTTTTCCACATTTCACTTTCTTGACTTTTCACTTTGACCATTTTTCTATTATAGATAGTATAGATAATAATAATAATAATAATAATAATAATAATAATAATAATAATAATAATAATAATAATAATAATAATAATAATAATAATAATAATAATAATAATAATAGTAATAATAATAAAATGATGAAAATTGACCTTTTGAGTAACCCTAGCGAGGTCGCCGCCCCAAACTTATGAAGAAATTGGCGATATATATTTCGATCGGGTTACCCAAACTGTTGAGTCTACATTCCATCTTTCTCCTCGATGATGGCGCTATGGAGTTCTTTAAAGGAGGATCATACTGATTGGCTTAGGGTGGCTCCGATATCCGGGTGGGACAAACTATGAATGCCGTGGCTTATCGTTGTGTGCTATGTTATCGGTTGGGTGTTCCTCTTTTCACCGCTCGTGCACCGTGTTCAACTTGTTCTAAGGTTTTTCCGGAGATATTTACGGGATCATCTTTGTTTCGTGTGCGGGTATTGTTGGCATTAAACATCGGCATAACCTTGTGCGTGATGTTCTTGTTGATATATGTTCCCGGTCCGAATTTCGCTCGTAAGGATGTGGATATTGGGCTTTCGGAGATGGGGATGATCCCAGCGACCTACCGATATATTACTTTACTCGTGGATAGTGGACGTGATGTATGTGTTGATCTTACGGGATCGCCGCCCTTGACGCAACTGGGATGACCGATTTTATGCCGGGCGTGCGATCATTGATGCCGCACACCGTAAACGTGTCAAGTCACGATGCGAAATGTGCCGATATTGGATATGGGTTTCTCCCATTTTCTTTTTCTTCTTTTAGAGAACTTGAAAAGGATGCAGTTACCTTACTTAAGCGTATTCGGCGATTCTCTACGACTCAAGACATTGGAGCGCGTGCAGCAGTTCATATTTTTAATAGGATTGGGTTTACTATTGCTAGAGGTGTGGGGGCCCAGTTGGTTTTGAGGCTTCCCACTAATTTTTTGTAATCCTATGAGTTTTTAATAAAAGTGCTATTATTATAAAAAATAATAATAATAATAATAATAATAATAATAATAAATTTGCACATACAAATTAACTCTATTATATGCGATCGCCGCTATGCGAGAGTAATCGCTAATCCTTTTAAAAGATTAAAGGGGGTTTCTTTAAATTGTTAGCTTAATTTTTGCTCACCCAATGTTTGCCAAAGCTTATATGATGGCTATAAGCTTATATGTGGTTAAAAAGCTTATATTAGTGTTCGACTAAGCTTACATGAGTGGTCAAAGGAGTTTTTGATAAGTTCTACAAGTGTAGATTTTTCAAAAGGCTTGAACTTATATAATATATGCTCCATTACAATGTACATTTTTACCTATAATTATATATAATCTAATATTCATATTTTTCAACTTTTTTTTTACCAATCTAGGCTAAACCAAACACTAAACATAAGCTAATCCAAACACTCGGGTTATGAGTTTATGATGTATAAGCCATAAGGTGATTAGATAATATAAGCATAAGCACAATTATGAGCTTACCAAACACCTATTTAGTAAGTTTATATTCTTAAAAGGTTATTGTGACATAGTAAGGGTTCGCTTGGTTCAAAATGGAGAATGGGAAAGGCAAAGGCAAAGGGAATGCAAATGAATGGAATGGAGATTATCATTATCTTTGATAGTGCTTGGTTTTAAGAAAAACACATTAACCTCCAAAGTGGTGGTGGTGTTGGCGGCTGGTGGTGATGGTCGGTGGTGGTGGTGGTTTCTGCTAGTGGTGGTGGTGGCGGCGGGTGGTGGTGGTGGTGCTAGTGGTGGTGGTGGTGGCTGGTGGAGGTGGCTGCTGTTGGTGGTGGTGGTGGTGGCTACTGGTGGTGGTGGTGGCTGCTAGTGGTGGTGGCTACTAGTGGTGGTGGTGGTGGTGGTGACTAATCATTATCATACCTCCTAAATTTACTGGGTAATGCCTCATTACCCAATAATAAACAATGATTGCATTCCCTACTCCTAACCAGGTATGTTTAATCATTACCTTTCTCATTCCCCACCCCCCATTACCCCAAACCAAGCACCCCCTAAGTTTATGTCTCAAAATAAGATGAAAAATTCGAGCCTATATAAAATAAGTAAAATAATATAAGCGTGATTGTTAAGATCTTGATCATGATCTTATTATCTTACGATTTTACAATATTATAAAGCAAAAATGATCATGATCCTACGTGGGATCTTGGTAACGTAGAATCTTAATAGGATACCAATCTTGACTATGAGATCTCAAGATCTAAATCCAATTCAATCTTACTTTGTTCGAACCACAAGCTGAATAATTATAAATTTATGGACTAAGGGTGCGTTTCTTTTTTCCTTATGGGAGGAAATGGTAGGACCCACTTATTTAATAGTATTTCTTTATTGAGTTTGACCCACTTATTTTTGTTACTTTCTTTGTATCACAAGAGCAACAAATATGAAGACTTCCCCAACAAGTGGTTCTAACGACGGTGGACTCCACATATTTTATAAGTCACTTAATGTAGAAATAAAAAGAAACATGACCTAAGTTACATAATTTATAAAACAAGAGGTTAATCCTCATAAACATTTCATAAACATAATTTAGGCCGTCGTTTTTCGTGAAACGTTTATATAATTGTGTTTGATATATATAATAATGAGTAGATTTGCATATTTTGCAACGCCTATTAAGAAAATCTCATTATAGTAGGATCTTAAGATCCCGATCCTATCTTACATTATCAATTTTGCAAAGACGAAAATAATCCTATGTAGGATCACGATCTTAAAAGTCTTACATATAAAATCATAAGAGCATAAACGAGCTTAAACAAACACCCTCTTCATAAACGTGTTATAAATAAAGGTGATTTGACTCGTTACATAGTTGGTTCTAATTTATAGGGGTGTCAAATGGGTCAACCCGGCTCGACCCAAACACGATAAAGCTTTATAGGGTCGGGTTTATTTTTCGTCCAACTCGGCTTATCGGGTCAACACGACTAACCCAATAGCCTTATAGGATCGGATTAGGGTTAATTTTCTAAATGTTATCGCGTTTAACCTGATAACCCAATACTAATATATATAAGAGTTACTATTTTTATTTTTTTTATTTTTTCCATTTTAGGCCAAGCTTTCTGTGTATTAATGCCAAATGCCTACTGCATCGTGACATCGTGTTGTTATTGTCTTACTATTATGAATGAAAACCAAACAAACTGTTGTAAGATGAATGCAGGAATGATAGTTGTTAGTTAATGTCACAATTCATAATTTCCGGTCATTTTTTCAAATTTACTATTCATCGGTTACTATTCATCATTTACTATTCATCGTTTTTGAAGTCGAGTTGATATTTTGAGAAGTTATTTCAAAATTTTACTATTCACAAAACACTATTCATCCCGGAGAAAATTTTATATTTACGACCATTATCTGCATATTAGTTCATGCATGGGTTCACATATTTCAATAACGTATATTTTTCTATGAAATAAACGCTATCGTACGATCATTTATTTTGGATAATTGATCCGACACTTTCAAAAATTATCCATATATAATTATACTCATTTTAGGACTATAAAAATTATATTATTAGTTTACCCGATGTTTTAAATTTATTTTGTATATAAATTGTTATGTATATATATTTACGACGGTTTTCGTAAATACTACTCGATAATTATTATTTCACTCAATTCTTGTAAGAATTGTATTTTTATAATTTTTATGACTTCGATATATATATTTTTTGTTCCGTTAAAATCGATTTCTAGCCAACGCTACACTAAATAATTACTTTTACTTACCAAATTACACATTATACCTTACAAATAATACATTTATTTATCAAAACTACAAAACCCTCCCTATTTCCACCTAAAGGCCGGCCACCCCCTTGTCATCATAGTTGAAAATTTGATTTTTATTTCTAATGTACACATACACATAATAATGACTAGGCTTGTATTATTAGTAGATATTTACAAACAAACACATAGTAAACACTTAGCAAAGGTGAAATAAACACAAAATTCTCTCCTTCTTCTTCCTTGTGGCCGGCCAACTCAAGAACAAGAGCAAGAAACATAATTTTTTCCAAGATCATGTGTTTACAAGATCCATTTTGTGTTCTAGTTAAGGTTTAGGATTAAACCTTAAAGATTAACTAAGTTTTCTATCACTAAACCTCTTCAATCATCCAAGTAAGCTTACAAATTATTTTCATAACTTTCATACTCATATTCTTGATCTATTTTGGCACTCTAGTAAGAAAAACATGCAAGTATTATGTGATTCATACCACTTTTAATTGTTTTTAGTACTTATTATAAGTTTTAATCATCCTATAATTAATCCCTTGGAACATATCATTGTTGATGATGTTTAGGAACCCATGACACCCTAAGAAGGTATATGGTAGATTTAGAATAGATTTGGTGTTGATTTGAAGTGATTGAAACAAGTATTACACTAGAAAAACCATTTTCGACAACTTATAATTAAGGGCTGTTCGTTTTTGCAAAATCTGGAAATTTCGACAGGTCATGGGTTATTTTGGGCTAGATATTCAGAAAATATACTCTAAAACGAAACCGTGGTCGCTTGAACGGGTTAAAACGGATTTATAACGAAGAAGTTACGATATTTTCAAGTTTAACGACGAAAACTATTTTCTGAAAATTTGCAAGCTGTCGAGGTTTATTTAAAGGGCAAAAATGAGTTTTAAACATTGTCTAAATGATTCGATTTGTCAAAAATATATTAGTATACATTAATACGAAACTAAGGATATATAAAACGTAGAAAACGGACTTACAATGACTAAGTTATACGCGTTTTAAATAAGGATATCGTAACTATTTTACACAAGTATAACACTTATACATATTTTCTATTAGCCAAAATAGTTGTCGCAAGTGACCATGTTTGGAGTCGTTTTTCACAACGATTGAATGCTTTTGAGAAAACGATGTCTTCTAGTAAAAGTGAGTTCGCCTATTCTATTTTCCAAAATGTTTAACCGTTTGACAAACGAAGCTATAACGAATAATTTACGATAACTTAAAATTGGTCATTTTCATGAATTGTCAAGTGTACTATTTTGCGACGAAAAACTATAACTTCATAATAAATCACTAAATTAACGTAAGTACTAGTAAAGTAATTTATAACTTGTCAAGACGTTATAAACGTATATTTCGACGATAAACCTTATGTTCAAAAATGTACAAGTGGTATGGATATCATATGAGTTTGCATGCACGACATTGTTTCATGACTTATATTAGAGCATATCATTCATATTAGGTTGCAGATTGAGATCGCACCTTATTTCAGTGTATCTACTTTTGTCACCATAATCATTGCATCAGGTGAGTTCGTAGCCCCACTTTTACTCGTTTAATTGCTTTATAAACTCTTTGGGGGAGATACATGCTCAACTACTTGCTTTTACTTTACCTTTATATGAACTTAAATAACTGTTGTTTCACTACTTATGCTAGTAAGTAGATTGTGCCCGAACTAAATTGATCACTATGTTATGAACACTATTATTTGAACCACTTTCCTTGATTTTTAGCTCTTCGACATATATATATTTGAACTCTTTTAACTTGATAGGAACCTTTTGGCGTAAATTTGAACACTTTAACTTCATTTAATTCTTTTGACATATAATTAATCTCTTTTAACTTGATTTAATTCTTTTGACATATAACTAATCTCTTTTAATTTGATTTAATTCTTTTGACATATAATTAATCTCATTTAACTTGATTTAAAACATTTTGACATATAATTAATCCATCTTAACTTGATTTAAAACATTTTGACATATAATTAATCCATCTTAACTCGATTTAAAACATTTTGACATATAACTAATCTCTTTAACTTGATTTAAAACATTTTGACATATAATTAATCTCTTTAACTTAATATTGAACCTTTGACTATTTTGAACTTGTTTGACTTTATATTAAACCCTTTGACTATTTTGAACTTGTTTGACATAATATTGAACCTTTTGACTATTTTGAACTTGTTTGACTTTATATTGAACCTTTTGACTATTTTGAACTTGTGTGACATAATATTGAACCCTTTGACTATTTTGAACCTTTTGATATGTTTTGAGCTCTTTGACTGTTTTGAACTTTTGAACTCGACTTAAACTCTTGAACTTAATTACGATCTTTCGAATGGAACCCTTGAACTTAAATACGAACTTATAACTTGTTTGAACTTATTGAACCGTACGTGCTATGACCTTGACCTAAAGTCTCCCATGATCGGAGCATCACTATAAAGTCTCCCATGTTCGGAGCATCCCTATAAAGTCTCCCTTGTACGGAGCAGTGCAAATTCTCTCACGTTCGGAGTGTTCTTATTTGTATATTAATAGTTGTATGATGTACCGCTCATACATTCGCATTGTTAGTCTCCTATTAGTAGGTAGTATGGATAACGCTATTGAGGTCGGCCAACCTCTCGCTCACTATGTTACTAAACGCATATTATTTATTCTAGGGGCTTTGCCGGCATACATTACTATATACGTGGTCAGACAGAACTATTATGACAAATGTACACGTGACCACTAGACACACTATATTTTGTGCAATGGGTTGTGAACACACAGGTTGCAAGTTTTGTATGGGCGGAACTTGGAACTGAGTGGATTTACAATGCCTTTGCTTTGCGAACTATTACGATAACGTGTACTTGACTTCTATACATACTACTTTTGGCAGTGGGTTGTGAACACACAGGTTGCAAGTTTTGTATGGGCGGAACTTGGAACTGAGTGGATTTACAATGTCTTTGCTTTGTGGACTATTCTAAATGACCAAAAACTTTGCCTTTGCTGCATGAGCATTCTTTAAAAGCTTTACATGTTAGACAAACTCTATGAACTCACTCAACAATTGTGTTGACACTTTTAGCATGTTTTATCTCAGGTATCTAAGGCATTCACTTCATGGCATGCATGTGGACTTATCATAGAGTCGTAGTGGCGACGCGTCTCACATATATTTTATGCACTTAACTATCGCTTGATTGTAACAAACTCATTTTGGTACATTGGAAATCTATTGGGACGTATTCTTTGTAAACTCGATTATTTTACTTAATCAAACGATATTTTCAAAACGACACTTTAGGTCGATCGATATAATCTGTAACTTTGATGCTATGACAATCATCCCCGTGAATTCCATTCACCAAAAATGTAATTTGGGGTGTGACAGTTAAAGCGATTAGTGACATGTGAGGTACACATGATTAGCCTAGTGGTCATGTGAGGTACACATGTTCATAACCATTGTTGTTGGCAATGACTTTTCCGCCAACATTCCCTTTAAATACCAAGTTGTAATTCTCATTTAGAAATCATGAAATAATACAATTCCTCTTTACTATCTCAATTCTTATCATCTTTTATCTTCTCTTATATCTATCTCTCAACCCTTTCATTCTCATACTAATTTCATTACAATCACAATCATAATTCGCCATAAGAATCGAGTTTAATCAATAAAACTTCTCTTATCTCCATAAGTTCTTTGGTTATCTCAGATTTTGATCTTATCAAGTGGTATCGAGCGTTGTCGATCACACATTTTCGCAACTCGTTCTTTTCCCATGAAAATTGTTAGTTTTCCGCCAAATTCGCAAGAAACTTTCAAGAATCGGTTGTACTACACGGTACACCGATCCATTGTCGTTATCCGTCGAAACAAGACCAAGTGTCAAGTATTCATCGCGATCACAAGAACATCGCATAAGTGCTTAAATCCTCTGTTTTTGAACTAATGATCAGTTTTGATTGACTTGATTTGGCCAAGAACGGTTAGAGTTGTTAGATTATTGCTCAATTGAAGGGTAGAGTGATAACTGAAAACTATTGTTAAAATCAAGAAGATATAATTGTACAACACTTAACCACAATGGTTAATACAAGGGCTCGAGTGTTACAACCACCACCAATAACTACAGAGTCATTACCAGCAACAGTAGAGGCTTTGCAAGCAACTGTGAGAGATTTGTTGGCACAAAATCAGAGTTTGAATACTGCTTTGCAATCTTTGATGGTTGGTGAAGGAACTAGTCATAACAAAGGAATGCAATATGGGAGAATGGCAAAGATTGAGTTTCCAGATTCAATGGAGAGGATGTGAAAGGGTGGTTGTTTAGATGTAAGCAATTCTTGAGATCGAGGAGTCTTGGATGAAATGAAAGTGGAAATCGCTCAATGCATCTTTATGACAAGGCTTTGAATTGGTTTGTACAAGACATAAGAACACATGGTGATGGTACTTCTTGGGAGTTGTTTGAATCGAGGTGTTGTAGAGATTTGGAGCGGTGTATGAGGATCCAATGGTGGACATTAAAAATTTGAGACAAGATGGTTCAGTACAACAATATCAAGACTTGTTTGAAGTGCTTTTGAATAGGGTTGAATTGTCTGAATCATATGCAGTGAGTCTATTCATTGGTGTTTGAAGAAGGAAATCAGTTTACCATTAAGGATGTTTAAACTGAACACTTTAACAGATGTGTTTACCATGGCTAAGTTGCAAGAAGCCACCAATGCTGCTCTCAAACCAAGGTATTCTCCACCTACACCATCTGTTTCAAAACATGTGCCCAATACTAGTCATTATGCCAATAAGAATGTGTATGTGCCACAAAAGTCCGCTAATGTGATTGGTAGTAATGCACCATTAGCAAAAATGTGGGAATAGACCTTATAGATTGACTCGTAAAGAAATGGAGGACAGTGTCATAAATACTCATCATCATTTTATATTGTTAGAATGCCAAAACATCCGAAAACACTCGAAACACATCAAAATGATAAAATATCACAAACAAGTGTTTTATATGTTTTAAATGCAAAACATCAAAATCGATGAAAACGATCAAGTTTGCATAATTGGCGCTTTAGTCCCCAAGTTACAAAAGTTGTCAAAATTAGTCCTGGTAATTCAAAACTTGTAAAATATCATTTTAGGTCCTTGAGATTCAAAAGTTGTCAAAATAAACCCTTTAAAGTTTAAAAATCACAAATTGACAACTTTGGTCCCTTAACTTTGAAAAATGTCAAAATAGTCCTTGGTTAATTTAAAAGTGAAAATTATCAAGTTTTAACCTTGTTCTATTAATAAATGACAAAAATGGTCCTTATGATAAACTTTTGAGAAATTACAATATTGGTCCTCAAGTTTCAAACTTGGCGTTTTGGTCCTGGATTTATAAAATGGAAATTATCAACAATGGTCCTTGTACTATTCTTACTTGGCAGGTTTTACCCTTGTGATAGCTTTGGAAACTTGTAAAGATCAGTCCCTTAACTTTGCGAAATTACAAAGTTGGTCTTGTTGTTAAACTAAACCAAACGGATCCAATATTATTACTAAGCCCAAATCCAACCCAATACATGACCCGGCCCGAATTTTAAAAAGAGAAACCGCGCCACTGCTCATCCTCTTCAACCACCCTCAGTAATCCCAAAACCACCATGGTTTTCTCACCACCACCTCACCCTTTCCACCTCATCCACCTTTCCACCTCATCCCCTCCTCTCATTAGCCCACCTTGCATTTAATGCATCCCACCATAAACCTTCATCGTAGCACTCTCAAACCTATCTTTTTCTTTCCAAATCACCCTAAACCCATTCCTACTTCCCAACTTGTCCCTACACCTCCATAATACTCCAAACTTCTTTAATTGGTTTAAAGCGCCTCAAGCAACCTTATCTCAATTTTGGCGCCAAAATCCAATTTGATGGCTAAGATGTGTTTGATTGCTTCAATGGTTGAGATTGTTGATGGGATATGATCGAGAGACATGTGGGAGTTCGAAAAGCTATAAAGAAAGGAAGAGGCAATGGAGAAAGTATCTAGTTTTAATATAATTTAGCTTATGTCGTTTTGATAAAATTTCAAGTTCTAGTGTTTGTTTAATCTTTAAGTTCTGTATTTCATGTTATGAATGTGAATTAAAACCTTTGTTAACATAAATTTCAAGTCTCAAGTTCTGTTTTCAAGTTATGCAATATTTTCAGATTTCACAAATTTCATGAATGCTCAAAAGTTGTTTATGGTTGTTATTAAGGACTGAATATGTTCACATAAGCTCCTTATAAAGCTTATTCAAGCTTTTAGATACCTTAAAAGCAGTTTAGTAGCCTAAACCAAAAATTCACAAAAATATCAAGAAAATAAAGAAAAAATAAAAATCAATGGTGAAACACGATGAATGCTTGGAGCAGGTATATTTTGGATGGCCTTGGGTGTAGTGCTTATTGGTAAGCTATAGGATCATTATTTGGTCCTAGTTCTCGTTTGTGACTCAAAGCCATTTGTAAGCATCTTGATCTTATTTTGGCATTTCTTGTGTAAGATGTTATTAGCTCAAATTTCTGTTTGATCATGTTCATTAGTTGTAATTAAGTGTAATCAAACCATAAAACCGGTTGTTAGTTCATTAGAATTTGTAGTTCATATAAATTTTATTTTAACAGTTAAAATAGCATTAGGATCATTATTGAGCTTTATGTTGTTATGGCCATTGTTTCACACTTATTTAATCTTAATGAATGATGATACAAGGTCTCGTATCAATATAATGGTTTTAATCTTTGCTTTGCTTTGAAAAGTTCCAAAACAATCTTATAAGGTGTGTTTGGATAAGCTAGTTTAACTAAGTTAAAGGTTGTCTATGTTATGGCTTTTGCCTTTCTTATGTTTCCTTAGTTATTAGTAGCTCAAAGAAACTTAAAACCAGTTTTCATTTTGTGAAAAAGTCAAAAATCCTTTTAATCTCCTTGTTCATCTGTCTGTTGGATTTTTAAGTCTTATAATCATGGTTTTGTGTTAAGAAGTTGTTATACTTGTTCAAATCAGTATTTATACACCTTAATACATCAATATCAGTGTTTTAGATCAATCACAAATTCATAAAAGTCAAACCTCTAGTTTAATAACAAAAGTCAAAATGTGTCCTGTGAATCAGTGAGCCTATTAATTTCTCAAGCTCACACAGAGCTTATAAGTTAGCTTAATCATGTGTGTTTTAGCTTTTTGAGAAGCCAACCTAGCTGTCTCAAGGTTACAAGTATCTATTTTCAATTTATAGCTTATTTAATAGCTTTTTGTTTAGCTTATTTGTCACACCATTTCAATACAGTGCCCTATGCACAGGTTTACATTCATCTTCAAGAGCTTGTAAAAAGCTCTCCAGTGTACCTTAGCTTATCAAATTTGGTTTTTTAGAAAGTAGACCAAGCCATCTCATTAATCCAAGCTTAATTTTGAAGTTTGTAGCTTTTAGATAAGGCTGCATTTAGTTTCTATTTTGTCCATTTTTCAAAGATTCACCGAGTTTTAACTCGATGGGTTTTCAAAATTTTAATAAGCTTCTCACAAGCTATCTAGTGAACCAAACAAGAAGTAATTTAGCTTTTGAATAGCTTAACCGGTCATTTAGTTGATTCAAGTCTTTGTTTTCATTTTATAGCTTATCTAAGTGCTTAATTTTTAGCTCAAAGGTGCCTAGTGATTAAACACGTTGTCCGTGCATACATGAGGTTTACTAGTGCTTATTTGAGCTTATCTCGTAGCTTATTTGTCAATCTTTAAGCTTAATCGGTTTTCATATTAGCTTATTACCATTATTTAGCTTATTTCAATTTTCACTTTGCTTATTTTTAGCTTAAAAGCCATTTTGGCTTAAACTCTTTAGCTTATTTCATTTCTTAGCCATCGTTGAGAAAATAAGCTTATCTCGAGCTTATTACTACTTTTCATAAAAGTTTTAGTTATTAAAAGTGCTTATTTTCATGTGCTTAACAAGTTTGTAAAAGAAAATTCAAAAATAAAAAGTTGCAAAAAAAAATGGCCTTCTTTGGGATTTGATCTCGCCACCCACTCACCACACCACACACGCACTAACCGCCCTAGGGACTTTTTCGGTTATCCTTTGCACTATTAAATACATAACCCTTGTTTTCGTTTTTGCTTATACGAGCTTAATAGCTTATTTAGAGCTTATTCTTAGTAGCTTTTTCGGTGTTTGTATTTTTATAAATTTGTATTAGTATAAAGTATTTTTACAAAAGTTTGATTTTTCTAATTAGTTTTAGTATTTTTAAACATTTAATTAGTGTTTTATAGTAATTAATTCATAATAAAAATATAAAAGTCTAAAAATATAAATCTTTTTCTAAAATTTTCTTTTATCATATAGTACGTAAGAAAATTAGTTTTACATTCGTAGGCCTTTTATTTCATAAAATTTACGTTTTATCTTGCGCCCAACAGCCATTTTCGTAAATAACATTCGCTTTCCATTTTAAATAACGTTTTTAGATAATTTAAGTTTACGTTTTAGTTAAAATAGTTTATTTAAGTTATTTTATTTTATAAAATCATAAAACATCATTGTAAAAATAGTGATAGCGTTTATTTAATAGATTTTAACTTTTAATTTTCTTAATTTGCATTTAAGTCGCTTTAATTTGTAGATCTTTTCTTTAGGTAATTTTCCATTCATAACCTTATTGATCACTATCCTTAGTGATCATTCTACCATCGATTAAGTGTTTAACACCAATTCATCCTCCGTGGGACTTAACGACCGTGAATTCCCTATATTCCCTCGATCTTAATTGCATTTGTGTTTAAGTTGTTTTAAGTTGTTAGTTAGCCATTCACAAGTGGTTAGCTTGTGTGATTAGACTTGACTGCTTAGCACCAATCAAATTTTGGCGCCACGCCGGGAGGTCAGAAGCGTGTTTCTAGCATTTTCGCACCCGTACTTGCACATATACCACAGTTTGTAAAAGTTTTACGTAAAGTTAATATAAATCAAAAGTTCATTAACACTTTTCCTAAAGTGTTAAAACACCAAAACAATATAAAACAACAAAACAATCGTAACGTTTTCTAGTTTGTGTTTCTTTTAAGGTGATTCTTAAAGAGATACGATTTGGTTAAACGGACGATACCAAAATATTTTCCAAAAGTTTTTAAACCCCATCAAGACAAATCATACCTACGTCTTTTCGGTGGTACTTAATATACATAAAATCAACCACCGCAAATCAAGGCAAAGGCACTACCTAGCTGGGGTGCGACCATTAATAAGTTCCCGAACATCGATTTAAAACTTGCCTTTGTGTCACTTGTGATTTGGTGTACCTTTTCAAAAAGCCATTTCATTTGTGATTATTGGTTAAGTTCACTTGTGTTTTGCCTCATTTGTTTTGAAAATTGATTTTTATACTTAGTGCATGCTTTTCTGTTCTTCCAGATTCTACAAGTCCACTTTCGAACTTGGAAAGATTCCTCGCAGACGTAGAGGACGTTCGGCTCCTTCACCGTGATCGAGGAACGCCTACCACCACCACCACCTGTCGAAATGGCAGAAGACAAACCTATGAATGAGCTTCTCCAAGCACCCATCGAGGGTTACGGAGATGCCATTGTTGTCCCAGCCATTGTGGCTGATACCTTCGAGCTCAAAACCGGGTTGCTTAATCTAGTAACCCAAAGCCAATTCTATGGTTTTGAGCGGGATGATCCTCATGCACACATTCGATGGTTCAATAAAATTGCATCAACCATCAAGTACAAGAATGTCCCACACGAAGCTATCAAGCTTCTTCTGTTCCCATTTTCTCTAGAGGGACAAGCCCGGAATTGGCTTGAGAAACAACCCCTCGCTCTATGAGACATGGGAAGATCTAGTTACCAAGTTTGTTAACGAATTCTATCCTCCATCCCGAACCACAAGTCTTAAGAATGAGATAATGAAATTTTCTCGAGATTTGATGAATCATTCGGGAGGCATGGGATCGTTATAAAGAATTGCTCGCAAGTGTCCACATCATGGTTTTACCGAGTTAATGCAAATGGATACTTTCTATAATGGTGCGAGACAAGTGACCAAGACTCTCTGAATGCCTCCATGGAGGTAATTTCCTTAGCAAAACCACCAAAGAAGCCTTACAAATCATTGAAAACAAGTCCTGTGTCCGTCCTTTCCGCACTAAGACATATCAAAATCGCCTAATGCGGACCTTCTACTTCATCTCCTCGTGAGTACATCTAGCACCGATGCTAAGATTGATAAACTCACGGATATTGTTCGAGCTTTGGTTCTTGCTAACCAAAAGAAAGTCACATTCACTCAAACACCATCACATGGTGAAGTGAAGAAAGTTGAAGTTTGTGTTACTTGTGGTGGTCCTCATGCATACTACAATCTGATCGCCACCGATGGTAGTCCGTTTGAAGCAAATGCTATAGCCGGTACTTCAAATCAAGGAGGTAATCAATACCGTCCTCGAATGATCCAAGCTACCGTGCTAACACTTATCGTGCACCACCCGGTTTTAACCGTAATCCTAACCGAATCGAATCAACCTAGAATGAACCAAGGTTATCAAAACCAAGGTAATTTCTATCCTGGACCCAATCAAGGTTTCCAACAACAAGGGAACCTTCATCAAAACAATTTCAATCGAGGGAATCAATTTCATGGGAATGTGAATCCTAATCAAGGAATTTTCAACAACAAGGTCATAATCAAAACATCCGACCTCAAAATTTCCTCCTAATCCACCTCCCATCATTACTCCTCCGGGACCATCATCCGATGAGTTATTGAAGCAATTCATGAAATCCCAAGATGAAATGAACAGTTGTTGGTCACCGATCACGATCTCAAGAAGTCTTTAAATGATCAACCCCGGGCTCGTGAAAACTTCCGAGCAACACGATCGCTAACCCGAGGGGCGATGCTAAGGCGATCACGACCGTAAGTGGTGTTTCATACAATGGACCCGCTGTTCCTACTACCTCTTCTTCTTCTTCTCTTCCAAAGGTAGTGGAAAGTGAACCTAAGACTCACAATGGACCCACGACTCCAATGCCCCTCCTCCCGTGGCAATGAGTCAAGTTACCAAGGAAACAACGGACAAGGTGCATTATTCTAGTCCACGTAATACAAGACAAGTCCCACCTTCGGTAGTCCATCCTCAAGTTGTCCGAAACCCAAGTCTAATCCAGAGTTGTTTTGAACCACCGTAGCTCCCATTGAAAATACCAAATCCAAATCTTCTATTCCATATCCATCACGTTTGAATGAGCAAAAGCTCCGTGAAAAAGCTAGTCATCAAATGGACAAATTTTTCCAAATTTTCCAAGAATTACATTTTGACATAAGCTTTGCGGATGCTATCATCTTCGATGCCCAAGTTTGCATCAACTCTCAAACACATGTTAAGCAACAAGGAAAAGCTGTTTGAAATGGCTAAAACTCCTCTTAACGAGAACGCTCTGCAGTTATCCTAAAAAGCTTCCGAAAAGCTTGGAGATCCCGGAAATTTCTCTTACCTTGTGTATTCCTCAGAATGGTTGAATGCTTTGCCCTAGCGATCTTGGTGCAAGCATTAATCTTATGCCATATTCGATATGGAAGAAACTTTTCTTCCGAACTTACTCCTACATGCATGACTCTCGAGCTTGCGATCGTACAATATCCCGTCCTCTTGGCATTGCCGAGGACGATTTGTGAAAGTAGGAAAGTTCCATTTTCCGGTGACTTCGTGGTTGTTGATTTTGATGCCGATCATCGGGTTCCTCTCATTGTTGGTCGAGGATTCACGAGAACGGGCCGTGCTCTCATAGATGTATTTGAGCAAGAAATCACATTACGTGTTGGTAATGAAGTCGTCACTTTTAACCTTGATCGACTTCGAGGTACTCCGCAAATTATGATTACGAATCGGTTAACCGAATAGATATCATTGATGTTGCTTCGAAGAGTACTCGCAAGAAGTTCTTGGTTATGATCATAATTCTTCGAGTGATAATCTCACTCATTCATCTCAACCTATCATCGCCAATTCTACTCCTTCTCTCACCCCATTTGAGGAAAGTGACTTCATCTTAGAAGAGATTGAAGCCTACTTATCCGAGTGATTCTGCTCCATGGGAAATTGATCACGCCCAATTGACATTGAGGAGACATACTTCTCATTGAGAAGTTGCTTAATGATGATCCATCATCACCCCTCACTCTAGTGATTCAATTCTCGATGAGATTAATCAAATGAGATTAAACGGAGGAGATATTCTTCTTGAGAAGTTGTTAAATCATGACATTTCTCCTCCTCTCCTCCCATCAAACTTCATAACAAGGAAATCAAGTCGGTTGAGAAAATCAAGAATTTCGAGGTTGAGCTTAAGGACTTACCACCTCATCTCGAGTATGCATTTCTTGAAGGTGATGATAAATTACGGTCATTATTGCTAGAGATTTGAGTAAAGATGAAAAGTCGCTCTCATAAAAATCTTGAAGTCACACAAGCAAGCAATTGCTTGGAAACTCTCCGACATTAAAGGTATCAACCCCGAGTTTTGTACTCATAAAATCTTGATGGAGGATGACTTTAAGCCGCTAGTTCAACATCGAGAAGAGTAAATCCAAAAATCCATGATGTTATCAAACAAGAGGTTATCAAACTTCTTGATGCGGATTGATTTACCCGATCTCGATAGTCCTTGGGTTAGCCCAATTCATTGTGTTCGAAAAAGGGTGGCATAACTGTTGTCACAAATGAAGATAACGAGTTAATTCCAACTCGATTGGTTACGGGATGGCGTGTTTGCATTGACTATCGTAAGTTGAATGACGCCACTCGTAAAGACCATTTTCCTCTACCCTTTATGGACGGATGCTTGAGAGATTAGCAGGAATGAATACTATTGTTTCCTTGATGGTTTCTGGTACTTTCAGATTCCATTGATCCAAAGGATCAAGATAAAACCACATTCACCGCCCATACGGAACTTTTGCCTATAGACGTATGCCTTTTGGCTTATGTAATGCTCCCGCACGCTCCAACGATGTATGATGGCCATTTTCCACGACATGATCGGGAAACAATGGAGGTGTTTATGGATGACTTCTCGGTCATTGGGGATTCGTTTCAAACATGTCTCTCCCATTTAGATAAAATGCTCAAAGGTGTGAAGACACCAATCTTTGTCTAAAGCGGGAGAAAAGCCACTTTATGGTCAAAGAAGGCATAGTCCTTGGCCATAAGATTTCAAAGAACGGGATTGAGGTAGATAGAGCAAAAGTCGATGTTATTGCTAAATTACCTCATCCTACTACCGTCAAAGGTATTAGGAGTTTTTAGGTCATGCCGGTTTCTATCGTAGATTCATTCAAGATTTTTCCAAAATCGCCCGCCAATGACCCATCTTCTTGAAAAGGATGCTCCTTTTATCTTCTCACCCGAGTGCATCGTAGCTTTTGAAACATTGAAGAAAAAGCTATCAAGCACCCATTCTCGCTGTTCCCGATCGATTTACCTTTTGAGCTTATGTGCGATGCAAGTGATTTTGCTATCGGTAGCATCTTAGGGCAACGAAGAAACAAGCATTTTCACCTATTCACTACGCAAGTAAGACTATGATCAAGCTCAAACTCATTACACCACCACGTAAAAAGAGCTATTAGCCGTGGTGTATGCATTTGAGAAGTTTCGCCGACTTAATCTTGACCAAATGTGTAGTGTATACGGATCACTCGGCTCTTAAATATCTCTTTGCAAAACAAGATGCAAAGCCGAGATTGCTCCGTTGGGTTCTCCTCCTCCAAGAATTTGATATTATCATACGTGATAAAAAGGAGCCGAGAACACGTCACGATCATCTCTGTCGATTAGAAAACCCTCACCAAGATGTTTTCGAGAAAAGGAAATAAATGAAACATTTCCTCTCGAGACACTCAATGCGGTTTCTTTTCGTGGAAACTCTTCTACCCCATGGTTTCTTGACTTTGCAAATTACCATGCGGGTAACTTCATTGTGAAAGGGATGTCGACCCAGAAGAACAAATTCTTCAAGGATGTTAAACACTATTTCGGGACGACCCTTTCTTATTCAAAATCTGTGCGGATCAAGTCATCCGACGGTGTGTTTATGGACAAGAAGCTCTTGACATTCTCAAAGCTTGCCATGCTTTGGACCCACCGGGGCCATCATAGTCCAAACTACACCGCCAAAAGGTGTTTGATTCCGGTTTTATTGGCCCACAATCTATAAAGATGCCCACGATTATGTCAAAACTTGTGACGCTTGTCAACGTCATGGAAATATATCTCAAAGGAATGAAATGCCACAAAATGCCATTCAAGTTTGTGAGATATTTGACATCCGGGTATTGATTTTATGGGGCCATTTCCATCTTCTCGTGGTAACAAGTACATACTCGTGGTGTTGACTATTTGTCGAAATGGGTTGAAGCAAAAGCTTTACCTACAAATGATGCCCGAGTAGTTGTGAAATTTTGAAAGCTCTTTGCCGTGTTTGGAACTCCTCGTGCAATAATTAGTGATCGTGGTACACATTTTGTAATGACCAATTTGATCGTGTCATGCAAAAGTATGGTGTTACCCACCGCCTATCTATCGCATACCACCCCAAACAAGTGGGCGGTGGAAGTTTCAAACCGTGGTATTAAAAGAATACTTGAAAGGACAAGAGGTGAAAATCGTGCATCCCGGTCGGATAAACCGGATGACGACTGGGCTTTTCAGACACTTACAAAACACCAATTGGGTGTACTCCATACAAGCTAGTGTACGGAAAAGCATGTCATCTTCCGATTGAACTAGAGCACAAGGCTTACGGGCCTTAAAACATGCAAACTTCGATATCTGATACCGGTGATCACGTAAAAGTTCAAATGAATGAACTAAATGAACTTCGTGATCAAGCTTACGAGAACTCTTTAATTTACAAGCAAAAGACAAAGAAGATTCATGACTCTAAAATCAAGAACCGCGTTTTCAACGTTGGTGATCGAGTCCTTCTTTTCAACTCTAGATTGAAGATTTTCTCGGGAAAGCTTAAGTCCCTGGTCGGTCCATTTACTATCACTAAGGTTTATCCTTATGGCACCATTGAGTTATCTCAACCGATGGTCCAAATTTTAAAGTAAATGGTCATCGATTAAAGCATTACTTTGGAGAGGACATTCCATCCGTGGTTGTCCGGATTTACAAACATTCCCCATGAACCAATGAATGCGGGATCGAGTCAAGCTAGTGACTCGGGAATCAAAAATTTAGCACACATCATATGGGTTTTCACCCATATTTACATCTTCTTATCCCCTTTCTACCACCCTAGTGTGGGGAGTTTTCCCACTGTTGTATATTCTCATTCTTTAAAAAAAAAAAAAAAAAAAAAAAAAAAATGTGTATATATCAAAAACAAAATAATGGCCGTAGTATTTCCCTTTTATGTTCTTTGTTTCGCATAACCGCGGTACTTTGAATATTGAGGGCAATATTCATTTCTAAGTGTGGGGGAATTCTCACGAATTTCATCATGTAATTATTTCACCCAATTCCCGCTTTTGGCCAAAATTTTTTTTTGGAGTAAGTGTTTTCACTTACTCAAAGAAATGGTAATCATCCACCATGTCTAACCCACATAAGGATTGGCTAATCCAGAGCAAACGGCTCTTGGTAAAGATATCTCAAATCCGTTTTATGGCTTGCAATTTGCCTAAAATTGTATGGTGTTCAACTCACCATATCTTTAAACTAGTGAAAAGTTGGCTAGCCCGCAAGTTTATGGCTTGTGGTAAAGGCGATTGAAAATCCATAATTGGTAATCGGCTCACCAAAGATAATATTGATAATTTATCTAAGAGTTGGCTAGTCCGTAGCAAACGGCTTCGGTAAAGACAAATCAAATCCGTGAAAGCTTATGATTTGCTCAAAATCATTTGGTTATCATTGTACCAAGGTTCTTACTTGAACTGAAACAATTGGCTACTCCGAAGTAATGGCTTTTGGTAAAGAGATAAAATCCATTATGTTTTCTCAAATCATTGCTAGGGACTAGCAATATCTTAGTGTGGGGATTGATGAGTGTCTAAATACTCATCATTTTATATCGTTAGAATGCCAAAACATCCGAAAACACTCGTAAACACATCAAAATGATAAAAATATCACAAACAAGTGTTTTATATGTTTTAAATGCAAAACATCAAAATCGATGAAAACGATCAAGTTTGCATAATTGGCGCTTTAGTCCCCAAGTTACAAAAGTTGTCAAAATTAGTCCCTAGTAATTCAAAAACTTGTAAAATATCATTTTAGGTCCTTGAGATTCAAAAGTTGTCAAAATAAACCCTTTAAAGTTTAAAAATCACAAAATGACAACTTTAGTCCCTTAACTTTGAAAAATGTCAAAATAGTCCTTGGTTAATTTAAAAGTGAAAATTATCAAGTTTTAACCTTGTTCTATTAATAAATGACAAAATGGTCCTTATGATAAACTTTTGAGAAATTACATGTTTGGTCCTCAAGTTTCAAACTTGACAATTTTGGTCCCTGGATTTATAAAATGGAAATTATCAACAATGGTCCTTGTACTATTCTTACTTGGCAGGTTTTACCCTTGTGAGAGCTTTGGAAAATTGTAAAATCAGTCCTTCAACTTTGGCTAAATTACATGATTGGTCCTTGTTGTTAACTTAGCTAAAACCAAAACGGATCCAATATATTACAACTAAGCCCAATCCAACCCAATACATGACCGGCCCAAAATTTAAAATCAGATAAACCGCGCCACTGCTCATCCTCTTCAACCACCCTCAGAATCCCAAAACCACCATGGTTTTACCACCTCCACCTCACCATTTCCACCTCATCCACCTTTCCACTCATCCCCCTCCTCTCATTAGCCCACCTTGCATTTAATGCATCCCCACCATTGAACCTTCATCGTAGCACTCACAAACTGTTTTCTTTCCAAATCACCCTAAACCCATTCCTACTTCCCAACTTGTCCCTACACCTCACTATACACTCCAAACTTCTTTAATTGGTTTAAACCGCCTCAAGCAACCTTATCTCAATTTTGGCGCCAAAAGTAAGTTTGATGGCTAAGATGTGTTTGATGTTTCAATGGTTGAGATTGTTGATGGATATGATCGAGACATGTGGGAGTTCAAAAAGCTATAAAGAAAGAGGAAGAGGCAATGGAGAAAGTATCTAGTGTAATTTTAATTTAGCTTATGTCGTTTTGATAAAATTTCAAGTTCTAGTGTTTGTTTAAGCTTTAAGTACTGTATTTCATGTTATGAATGTGAATTAAAACCTTTGTTAACATCAATTTCAAGTTTCAAGTCTTATTTCAAGTTATGCAATATTTTGATTTCACAAATTTCATGAATGCTGAAATTGTTGTTTATGGTTGTTATTTGATGAATAAGTCATATAAGCTCCTTATAAAGCTTATTCAAGCTTTTAGATACCTTAAAAGCAGTTTAGTAGCCAAAACCAAAATTCACAAAATATCAAGAAAATAAAGAAAAATAAAAATCAATGGTGAAACTCGTTCAAAATGCTTGGAGCAGGATATATTTTGGATGGTCTTGGGTGTAGTGCTTATTGGTAAGCTATAGGATCATTATTTGGTCCTAGTTCTCAGTTTGTGACTCAAAGCCATTTGTAAGCATTTTGATCTTATTTTGGCATTTACTGTGTAAGACAGTTATTAGCTTAAATTTCTGTTTGATCATGTTCAGTAGTTGTAATTAAGTGTAATCAAACCATAAAACCAGTTGTTAGTTCATTAGAATTTGTAGTTCATATAAATTTTATTTTAACAGTTAAAATAGCATTAGGATTATTATTGAGCTTTATGTTGTTATGGCCATTGTTTCACACTTATTTAATCTTAATGAATGATGATACAAGGTCTGTACTCAGTATAATGGTCTTAATCTTTGCTTTGCTTTGAAAAAGTTCCAAAACAGTCTTATAAGGTGTGTTTGGATAAGCTAGTTTAACTAAGTTAAAGGTTGTCTATGTTATGGCTTTTGCCTTTCTTATGTTTCCTTAGTTATTAGTAGCTCAAAGAAACTTAAAACCAGTCTTCATTTTGTGAAAAGTCAAAAATCCTTTTAATCTCCTTGTTCATCTGTCTGTTGGATTTTTAAGTCTTATAATCATGGTTTTGTGTTAAGAAGTTGGTACACTTGTTCAAATCAGTATTTATACATCTTAATACATCAGTATCAGTGTTTTAGATCAATCACAAATTCATAAAAGTCAAACCTCTAGTTTAATAACAAAAGTCAAAATGTGTTCTGTGAATCAGTGAGCCTATTAATTTCTCAAGCTCACACAGAGCTTATAAGTTAGCTTAATCCTGTGTGTTTTAGCTTTTTGAGAAGCCAACCTAGCTGTCTCAAGGTTACAAGTATCTATTTTCAATTTATAGCTTATTTAATAGCTTTTTGTTTAGCTTATTTGTCACACCATTTCAATACAGTACCCTGTGCACAGGTTTACATTCATCTTCAAGAGCTTGTAAAAAGCTCTCCAGTGTACCTTAGCTTATAAAATTTGGTTTTTTAGAAAGTAGACCAAGCCATTTCAATAATCCAAGCTTAATTTTGAAGTTTGTAGCTTTTTAGATAAGGCTGCATTTAGTTTCTATTTTTGTCCATTTTTCAAGATTCACCGAGTTTTAACTCGCTGGGTTTTCAAATTTTAATAAGCTTCTCACAAGCTATCTAGTGAACCAAACAAGAAGTAATTTAGCTTTTGAATAGCTTAACCGGTCATTTAGTTGATTCAAGTCTTTGTTTTCATTTTATAGCTTATCTAAGTGCTTAATTTTTAGCTCAAAGGTGCCTAGTGATTAAACATGTGTCCTCGTGCATGTTGGGTTTACTAGTGCTTATTTGAGCTTATCTCGAGCTTATTTGTCAATCTTTATGCTTAATCGGTTTTCATATTAGCTTATTACCATTATTTAGCTTATTTCCAATTTTCACTTTGCTTATTTTTTAGCTTAAAAGCCATTTTGGCTTAAACTCTTTAGCTTATTTCCATTTTCTAGCCATCGTTGAGAAAATAAGCTTATTTCGAGCTTATTAGTACTTTTCATTAAAAGTTTTAGTTATTAAAAGTGCTTATTTTCATGTGCTTAATAAGTTTGTAAAAGAAAATTCAAAAATAAAAAGTTGCAAAAATGGCCACCGCTGGATTTGAACTCGCCACCCACCCACCACCACACACACACACGCACTAACCGCCCTAGGGACTTTTTCGTTATCCTTTGCACTATTAAATACATAACCCTTGTTTTCGGTTTAAGCTTATACGAGCTTAATAGCTTATTTAGAGCTTATTCTTAGTAGCTTTTTCGGTGTTTGTATTTTTATAAATTTGTATTAGTATAAAGTATTTTTACAAAAGTTTGATTTTTCTAATTAGTTTTAGTATTTTTAAACATTTAATTAGTGTTTTATAGTAATTAATTCATAATAAAAATATAAAAGTCTAAAAATATAAATCTTTTTCTAAAATTTTCTTTTATCATATAGTACGTAAGAAAATTAGTTTTACACTCGTAGGCCTTTTATTTCATAAAATTTACGTTTTATCTTGCGCCCAAATACCATTTTCGTAAATAACGCTGCTTTCATTTTAAATAACGTTTTTAGATAATTTGAGTTTACGTTTTAGTTAAAATAGTTTATTTAAGTTATTTTATTTTATAAAATCATAAACGTTCATCATTGTAAAAATAGTGATAGCGTTTATTTAATAGATTTTAACTTTTAATTTTCTTAATTTGCATTTAAGTCGCTTTAATTTGTAGATCTTTTCTTTAGGTAATTTTCCATCGAAAACCTTATTGATCACTATCCTTAGTGATCATTCTACCATCGAAGTTGTTTTAACACCAATTCATCCTCCGTGGGACTTAACGACCCGAGAATTCCTATATTCCTCGATCTTAATTGCATTTGTGTTTTCGGTTCAGAAACTTCAAATAAGTTGACAACCACGAAAATAATTTATCAATCATTCATTATCCACGAAAATAATTGCAAAATCACTGTGAATATTATATATCAATCATGGTGACTAGCTTAGAATAACTTACATGGTGACAATATACCATGCAGTAACGCTATAATAGTTAATTGTTGCTCACTTTCTCGACTTTTATCATTAAATTTAATGAATAATAAATACCAATAGTTAATTACAACTTCTTGTTACTAAGCAACACAAAATTGTTCATAATTTTAGTTAGAAAAAATTTGCTTTCATGTCGATGAATGATGTTGATGAATGATGTTTGAATCTTTGAATGGAATCAATGGATTAAAGGTTAAGGTTTATAGGTTTTAGGTTTAGGTAGGTTTTTTCTATTTTCTTAAAAGGCAACATACATACATGTGCACAATATCCCAAACAAACCTTAAAAATTACATATTTTCATAAAAGTCGGTTCTTTCGGGAAAGTACCGGAACCGTACGTTTTCGACCTGAACCGTCCCAAGAACCGAAAATTTGAAATTTTAGGAACCAAGAACCTTACCATGGTTCTAATATACGGTCCCGTTCCCGGTCGGTACCGGTACGGTTCCTCGGTTCTTTTGGTTCATCGGTTTTTTTGGACACCCCTATTTGGGACAACTCAAGTGGAGTATCTGGGACATGTTATCTCTGGAATGGGGGTGTCTACTGAACCTTCTAAGATCCAAGCAGTACAAGATTTGCCTATACCTGTGAACATTAAGAAGTTGAGAGGTTTCATTGGTCTCACAGGTTATTATAGAAGATTTGTGCAAAACTATGCTGCAATAAGCAAACCCTTAACTGACTTACTGAAAAAGAACTCATTTGGATGGAATGAAGCAACCCAACAAGCATTTGATAAGTTAAAAATGGCCATGGTCAGTGCTCCTGTTTTAGCTCTTCCCAACTTTAATGAAGAGTTTATAGTGGAAATTGATGCATCATATGAAGGAATTGGTGCGATCTGCAACAAATGGCTATCCAATTTCTTTCTTAAGTAGATCTCTAGCACCTAGGCACAAGGGTCCATCTACTTATGAAAAAGAATTGTGGGTTGTGGTGTATGCATTGGAGAAATGGAGAGGCTATTTGCTTGATAGACACTTTAAGATCAAGACTAATCACTTCAGTCTTAAGTATTTGATGGAGCAGAGGTTAATTACTCCCTTCCAAATCAAGTGGCTACCAAAGTTATTGGGATATGACTATGAGATACTCTACAAAGATCTGGACTGATATCTCCATGGATTTCATTGAAGGTCTTCCTTCCTCCCAAGGCAAAACAGTTATTTTGGTGATTGTGGACAAACTAAGTAAGTATGGGCATTTTATTCCTTTATCACACCCATTCAAAGCTACTCAAATTGCTCAAGTCTTCTTGGATACAGTCTACAAACTGCATGGGTTACCAAAGACTATTACAAGTGACAGAGATAAGATCTTTATCAGCAACTTTTGGAAGGAGTTATTCAATAAGCTAGGAGTTACTTTACAGCTCTCTACAGCTTACCATCCACAAACAGATGGACAAACAGAAGTGGTCAATAGATGTTTGGGCTATTATCTAAGGTGTATGACTAGTGAACAACCAAAGAATTGGGTGAGTTGGCTAGCTTTAGCTGAGTTCTGGTATAATACCAACTACCATACAGCCATAAACACAACTCCTTTTGAGGTGGTATATGGACAAAGCCCTCCTACTCATGTGTCTTATATGGCTGGTGATTCCAAGGTTGAGGTTGTGGATAGATCACTTAGGGCAAGAGAATCTGCTATCTCTTTGCTTCAGTTTCATTTGGAAAGGGCTCAACATAGGATGAAAACATATGCTGATAAAGGAAGGTCTGAAAGGGAGTTTGCAATTGGAGAGTGGGTATTACTTAAGCTACAACCACACAGACAATTGACATTGAGGCTACATAAGCAACATAAGCTATCACCAAAGTATTATGGGCCATTTCAAGTGCAAAGAAGATGTGGGACGATTGCATATGAGCTTTCTTTGCACGATAATGCGACCATACACAATGTTTTTCATGTCTCACAACTAAAACCCTTCAAAGGCTGTTACAACTACGGTTTCACTACCGATTGTTCAACAGATGGGTTAATTATCGCATCACCGCTAAAGTTCGGATGTAAAGATTGCTAAGGTGGGGAATAGAGTTGTGGTATACTGGTTAACCCAATGGTCAAATGGGACAAGTGATGATGCAACTTGGGAAGTGGCTACTGAGGTTCAAGCCAAACACCCAAGTTTTGACCCTGATTCTTGAGGACAAGAATCCTTTTAAAGGGAATGGATTGTTGTAAGATGAATGCAGGAATGATAGTTGTTAGTTAAAACAATTAGTGACATGTGAGGTGCACATGATTAGCCTAGCTGGTCATGTGAGGTACACGTTCATAACCACTGCTGTTGGCTAACAGCTTTTCCGCCAACATTCCTTAAAATACCAAGTTGTAATTCTCATTTAGAAATCATGAAATAATACAATTCCTCTTTACTATCTTAATTCTTATCATCTTTATCTTCTCTTATTTCTATCTCTCAACCTCTCATTCTGTTACAAATTTCATTACAATCACAATCATAATTCAGTTACAAGAATCACAGTTTAATCAATAAAACTTCTCTTATATCCATAAGTTCTTTGGTTATTTGTATTTTGATCTTATCACAAACTAGGCTTACTGCCATTCTTGTAAAGCTTACTGCTCTCCTATTATTGAACCTACTGCACTTCCTTTCCTAACTGCAGTATATATCCCCTCTTCTGCTTTGTCTCATGAGTGAATGCTCGAAAGAACAAAGCAATTACATCTAAGAATAGTCTCTCACTTGCACCTCCTTAGTTAACTAACCCCCATAGGTTAATATATAATTGTCAGAACCTATGCTAAACATCAAACATGAACATAACTACCTCCTAGTGAACATAATCGTATTTGGATGTCAGAACCTATGCTAAACATCAAACATGAACATAACTACCTCCTAGTGAACATAATCGTCTTTGGACTGCCGCATTTATAAAACATCTACATCGGCCAAACCCAACATTGACGAAGGCCATTTATGTCATAATATGCCTCCACCAAGATGGAAAAGATTTGACACTAAAGTGTTTAAAGCACTGCCATAAAAGTTCTTTCATTTTATTCTGGAAACCATGGTTTCCGACGACTAATTCACGTAGTTTGGGTCCTCCACACAAAAAAACAAGGTAAAGACCTCCTTATAGGCCTTGATTGCACGAGCTAAAAAGAGAACATATAGTAACCATAAACTTGATGCACAAAATTTGTCAAACATGAGGAAAATGAAAAAATTTCAGATACATTTTCCACTGACCATTTCCAAAAGCACATAGATTACAAAATTTATAGCATAGAAGAACCAAGTACCAACTGTTAAGCGGGTAACAAGACTAAAGAAATGGGTTAATTAATGTCCGCTTCCAGGAGGAAGGACGATAATCTACAATTCACATTCATAAAAGAACATCACAACATTCACTTCACAAACAGCAAATCCGACCATAACCTGCTGATTAGCTCACAAAGGGGCTGCTAACCGATCAAATTCTGCAGCAACTTCTATTATCTTTTGCTCAATTGCTTCCACAGTTGTTTTCATTGCAACAACCTCTAAATTCCATTCTTCCTTCTTTACTAACACCTTCCTCCGTTTTTCCCCCACCTGCCTAATCTGTCTATCAATTTCATCAACCTCATCATCGATTAACTTTTCTTGTATCTTCTGCTCTTCTATTTTCTCCACAACTCCTTTCGACTGATCTTCAAGTTCCTCCTGTTTGTCCTTTAACAGAAGCAAATGTGTCAAACAGTCTCTAATAACCTCCACATTAAACCCATTACTTTCCAACTCCACAAGTGTTTCCAAACAATCCTCTATAGTACTTCTTGGATCCTCAAATCTCAAACGATAAATCCTGTCCACCACAGTTGAAAATGTTACCATTGTAGCAATGGCCAATCCTTCTCGAGCACTCTCTTTCACACCTTCTAACAATGGACGAAAGTGTGGGTTTTGTGGAATCTTCTGGAAGGCTTCCATAGCTTCAATTGTATGCCAAAGCGGGGTGCGCTTCACAAAGGGTAAGTTTTCTGCATTCATGTCACATGTGACAGCTTCCAGCCGTCTCTCGCTTGCTGTACTATTCACATTCCGGCAAAAAGTAGGGACAGATTCTTGTCATTATTATGTAATCAACACGAAAGTTGAAATTGGTAAAACTACAAATCGGTCCAATTGCTGTGGGACGTATTGCAAAGTGTATCACTCTTTTGGAGCTTATACTGGAATAACCCTATATTTTGAAAAAAACAGAAGAAAAAAAAGTACATAAATTATGCCAAAAGAAGTACAAATTTTGCGAAACAAAATTTCAAATTTGCAAAATTATGCGCAAAACTTGCAAAAATTGAAAAAATTCACATTTGTGACTACTTTGGGTTGTTAGAGAAATTTGTCAATTCACACATTATTTTTGAGATATAGGGTTAGTCGGGATAAACATGAAAAAGTGGTAAAGTTTGTTACAAATCACACTAAAAAGAGTCAGATTTGTAAATTTCCCATTATAATTTGATTAAACAAGCTCTTACCTTGATCATCAGAAACAATGTCCAATAGTTTCCTAGCAGAAGCGTCTGTTCTTGTTTCCAAGTTCTCTTCGGCTTTTTCTTTAGATGCATCTTGAGAATCTACACCAATAACTTCTTAAAGAAAAATAAAATTGATATCTAATTTGTAACAACAATCCATCAACGTTTATAATATAGTGATTTCATGCACCTTGCACTGGAGACTCGGTGTTTATACTAATAGGTGAACTAACTTCTTTCATTTGAGCACTTTTCACCACAGAAGCTGCAGATGGATCAAGACCTTCGTTCTCATGACTAGCTGCAATAATTTAAAATCGATAAAGAATAATGTTAAATTTATTTAAGAGGTATAGCGTATACCTGTCAGTGGAGTCCCGAGGCTTTTCGCTTGTAACTTATGTGGTCGGCCCCTCTTTCTTTTTCGTGTAATAGTTGAAACATTATCTTCGTGTACCTCCTAAATGAAAACACAGCTATAGTTTACATGTACAGCTTATATAATAAAGGGGTGAAATCACAATCACCCAATTCATCACTTCTTTCACCACAAGAAAAATAAAATATATTATCTTTTGCTTAGCTAATCTAAGATAATGCAAGTGTAAATTTGTCACCTTATCAGCCACTGTCAATTGTTCCGATGGAGCATCTAGTTGTTCTGTATCGCCTTCTGCAACACTTGGAACTATTTCAGTGGAGGACGTGCTGACTATCATCTCTTGTGATACCGTCATCTCATTACACTCCAACCAGGCTAAGTCTTTGGTAGCATCTTTTTCCACACTTTGTTGGGTTTTTGTTTTGCCTGAATCATCTTTTTAGCACATGAAAAGTGTCATCTCCCTGAGCACTCCATAATTGTTTCAAAATAAACAAATGGAAGTGATTTGAAGTTAATCAGGAACCAATTATTAACAAACCTTCGTCTAAATTCAAGCTTGTATTCTCGTTTGCTGCTTTCTCCTTCTCTTCTGCTTATTAACAAACCAGATAGGTACATAAATAACTAAAATAAGCAATCTCAAAAACAAGCGATAGCCTTTTTTACGATGTACGCAGCCTCAATGGGTTACTCCCGGGACCGTTTCCACCCCACCCCCAAAGGTACACACCTAGCAAGATTTGAACCCTTGACCTCCTGTGATGAAACCAAGGACCTTACCACTAGGCCATTTAGTGGTGGTTATATATAAGCAATCTCAAACACCCTCTAAAATTGCTTATTAACTCTAAGAGGTGTTTGTTTAAGCTTATACGGGGCTTATGAGTTTATTTGATTTCGGCTTATATTACATAAGCCTCAATTTTCTAGCTTATTTTGAGACCTATGGCGCTATGGGCTTATACGAGTTTATCATATCATAATAAACTTATATAAACCTACAAGTCTCAAAAAAAGCCAAAAAAAAATGGGGCTTATGTAATATAAGCTGAAACACAAATAAGCTCATACGCCACCACATATAAGTTTAAACATTATATCTTGTACATTGCATCTTAATGTTTTCTTACAGTTGAAATAAAAACAATCAAACGAGTAATTCATACAGTAATAAAGCTTAAACATTTACACGAGAATCGAAGATAATGACACAATTTCAAGAAGTCGAAAAAAATACTACCTTTCTTCTTCTTCTTCTCCATCCGTTGTTTATTTTGAATTTTGATTTTCCATAACATGTGCTTCCTCTCCCTGAGTTGTAATTCCTTTACTCTCTGTAGGTTGTTAATAAGTTGATCAATGTCTGCATGTGTTTTGTTTTTTTCCTTCATTCTTTTCAATGCTTCATCTAAACTTTCCTTCAAATCTTGCCAATGCATATCCTCCAAAGCCCAAAGCTTCTCCAGAAGTTCCACTGTCATCTTCTTTTTAAAATAATGCCCCTTTTTTTGCATTTCTGCCCAATGCCATTCAAACCCTGAAATCACTTTTTTGTCTATTCAACAACTTATTGAACGTCTCATTATCAAACATCTTTTTTTTCTTGGTTTTCAGTTTGGTAATTGGAATGTATCTGATTATATTTTAGGGTAATTGGGTTTGGGGGTTTTCAATTTGGGGTAATTATTCACTTTGCTGTGAAAGGGAAAAGAAAATGAAACGGAAAGTAAGTGTTAATTGTTATCTTTGTTGATGTAGAAAAGAAAAGGAAAATGTTTTTGCTGTCAGAAGTATTTTTACGGGTTGTCATGATTATCTTTCGGTAGGAGAGCCTTGGAGGATCGCTTAAGATGAATAACGCGTTAGTCCTCGCCTGGGTGTTATCCGGGACCGATTTCGTCGTGAGAATGAGTATGGGTATCTAGAAAAGTATAGTATGTAATGTGTGTGTAAAAATGATACCTTATTCGCGATTCTTGTATGCGTATTTATCTACTCCGATGTAGTTATCGGTCCAGGTGTCGTCTTATTGGGATAGTTAATATTGTCGGTAGCATCGCCACGACATCGCCACTAGCGTCGTTATCTCGACATCGGGATAATGAGACAAAGCGCATCAGGCTAGATGCGAAAGTCTTGTCGGTCGGTAGCGCCCCCGGCGGATGGCTTGTCGATGTATCCGCCGATATAACTGGGCGCTCCTAGAATATTGGACCACTTCGGTATAGTGTTGGACTCTTCGGATGGAGTGTTGGTCCCCATCGGTTCTTGGGCCAGAATAGGCATATCGTCGTCATGTCCCCCGTATCGTATTATTTGTTTTGACAAGTGGCGTGATACTCAATTCTTCTGTCGATTGGTTTCGTTCGTAAGTGAATTCGTTACCACGACTAGATGGGCTTTGTAAACAATGGGCCCAAGCCCATTGGGTGGGTGTAAGTTAAAATACTATTAATCGGGATCCGTGGGATTTTGCCACGTGGCGGAGAGGTCTTGGTTGACGGTCGATTCGTTCGCGTCGTCTCGACATGATGGGACGTTTGTGTCCCAGCTCCATTGGCTTATATAAGTTGTTTTTTTATCCCATTTGTAAATTTTACTTTTTACTCAACTATTTCTTGTTTGCTTCCCGAGTCTTAGGCGAGTTCGGTCGTTGTTTCTTTCTTGTTTCGTTTTAGTTTGTGTTACATCTTCGTTGAGATCCTATGGCTTAGGCTCTGAACAACCGGCTTGAGCCTTGTTCCCAATCGGATATGCACATTTACTCTTGGTTTTGTCAGAAGGGGTTGGAGGGTCACGATTAGCGGTCACGGGATTCCATGGATCTACACCTCATTTGCCTCAGATGGATTTCACCGTGAATAACTTCTTGGGAACGCTATTGGTTTGTATAAGCAGACCTTACATTTACGGAGTTCGTGTGCCTTTCTCTTCCTTTCTTACGAGGGTAATAAAGCATTTCAAGGTTCATATCTGACTTGTTCCCATCGGGCTAAGCAGATTAGTTATGTTCGAGGTTTATTGTCGAAGTCTTGAGATTGAGCCCACCGTGAATTTGTTTGGGTTTTATAAGTTAAACAAGCGGGGCATTGGTTCTCATTTGCCGGCCCGAGCGGAGGAATTCCCGGTCGCATATTTAAGGAGGCGTGCTCGAGTTTGAAAAGCTGGAAGGACAACTTTTTCTTGATAGATCGGAGGGCTATCCGGATGCTATGCCTTGAGGCATCCGGACTCCAGCGTTCGGATGATGCTCGATCAGGGGCTATTCGGAAGGTGATGTCAAAAGTTGTCTTGAGGGGTTGTGGAGCTTAGACACATTCATTCGGGTCTTTTGTATGAGGTTGGGTTAACAAAGGTTTGGAAGCACGCCGGTTTTCGTCAGGAGTTTAAGGATTTAGAGAAGAATGGTATTATGAGCTCCCCGCCCTTTCTTTTTTTTTTTATATGTTCATGACTCTTCCTTCTTTAATGATTTTCTTTTGCTTTGTGTAGTTATTACCATGTCCATTATTTCGCTTAAGATCGATCAAGGTTCTAGGTTGGGAAAGGGCACGCCTCTTGCGAGGGTGAGCAGTTACTCGGCCGTGACCCGACCCTTGAAGCCGGCAAGCAAGTTCGGAGACCGGCCGCGTTCACCGGATCGTGGAGAAAGGCCGATCAAGCGGTCTTGAAGGCGAAGGAGAAGAAGAAGCGGCATGAGAGAAGGCGGCGGGCATCTTCTCATTGAAAAGGAGGAGAGTGGAGACCCGCTCGGTTGACTTGTCGCCGAGCGGGACGATTCCGGCCGGACTCGTTCGGCGTCGCTATTAATATTGTGAGGCCCGGTGGCGTTGTGGAGGATCGGAGCAAAGGCGGCGGTGGTGGTGGTGGTCAGTATACTTGATGGAGGATCCTCCCGCCGTTTACCGCCATTCCCTATCCTACGGTCAAGGTATGCTCCTTAGCTTGGGATGAATCTTGTTGTTCGTTACGTCATCGCCTTTTCCTCTCCCCTTTTTTGTTTTAACAAGTATTTTCTTTTGAAGCCGGGGACGGCGCTTTGGTGAATGTTCAAGGTGTTACTCGGGAGCCCTTTTTGTCGGAGGTATTTCACGGTTTGTTTCATTATGCGAGTTCCACTTTTCTTATTCGTGTATGTAAGTCGACCCGAATTCTCTTCTCCATGTGGGTTTGGCGAATGGGTTACTTTGAGGGAACCGTTCATTCTGGTGGAGCTTGCCGATTAACACCACATGAATGGCCAGCGCTACTCGGTGTCGGGATATGATGAGTAATCTCGCCCCTCCTTTTATTTTGGCGGAGCAGAGGATTTGGCGATGGACCGAGCCTTGTATAGAGGATGGTTCGAGTTATGTCATGGGACTATGGCTATTACAAATGTGTTCAAGAGGTTGAGCGCTTGAATCATCATTATCGAGATCTCTCAAAGCTCATTCCACTTTGTGAAGGCGTCGACTCTCGACTTTAGAGGCTCAAAGCAGTCTCGGGTTCAAGCGGAGGTTAATCAAAACTTGTTCAAGACAATCAAGCCCTCAAGCATCTCGCAATGGCGTGGCGGAAGGAAGAGGAGATGGGTTCCGTCTGGATTCTTTGGAGAGGGCTGAATGAATTAAAGATTAAAGATGAGGAGAGGAGAAGAAGGTGGGATTGTTGGAAGAGGCTTTGAAGAGGAAGGCGGAGGGCTGGAATGAATCGAGAAGGAAGGCTGCGGTTTAAGAGTGATTTTGAGAAGCTTGCCGTATTGGTCATGAGGAGATAGTGAGGTTTAACTATGTGAAAGAGTTGATTCCGGTCATCGGCGTTTGCATGGGAGTGATGAGTACCGACAAGCTTGGGAGCGTCTTTAATGCCGCTATAGATTACGGTTATTTGGATGGTCTTAAGGTCGGTCGTAGCGATGAGGAGGTCGCGGGGATCCTTGCTAATCGGAAAGACTTTGACATCAAGCGGTTGAGGGTTTTGTATTTGCCTATGATGAGATGTTCAAGGTCCTTTCCTTATGTTGAGAAGATCAAGCGATCTTATCACCTTCCTTTGAGACTTGATGAATATGCTTCCCGAGGGCTGGAGCTACTCACAGGGCTAGCACCTCTGGGGATCTTAGTGTCGGACAAAGTCGTTATTATCGACTGCGTGCCTTAGAGCGATGTATTTGAACAATTTAGTTTGTCTTTGTATGTAATCTTGGACACTTTTTAGTACTACGTGGTTGTACACTATGTTGAACAATGTTTATCATTATCTATGCTCAGTGGGGTCGTCCAGTATATCCGGACGGTCATTTTCAAGTATGTATATGCTTGTGTCGCCTTGTGTTTTTGTTAGTGTCTTGGCACTTTCGGCGTTAAATTATGCCCGTGAGCAAATATGCGGCCTTCCCTAATGACTTAGCATTTTTTTGGGTAATGTTTTCTTTGTGGTAAATATACAGTGGCTCATCCACGGCGTCGTCACGCCTCGGGGTATCTGCGTGCCGTTTGGGCACATATGCCTCGGCTCGTCCTTAATGTCTTAGCATTATCCGGGGTATCACGATCGCCTACCGAATGGTATGTGGCCTTCCTAGTGTCATTGCACTTACGGGGTAAATTTTTTAATTAAAGGGTTTTCGGATGTGCGGGCGGAGGTAGCTAATCTCCACGGTTCCTATCCTCCCTTTTGCATGAGATGTAACCATGGAAAATTTTCCTCCTCCATTATAGGTAGGGGAATATATCATTGCTTCTCGATAATAGAAATAAAATAATTCATGCCCGTAGGCTTACATTTTCTTGTGAACACTTTTAAAGAAAGCATTTCTTCAAGTTCACGCATGCCATTTCAGGGTACTTCCTCTTCGTCAAGGTTTCTAATTTGTAGGATCCGTTGAGGCCCGCTTCCTTGATCCGATAGGGACCTTCCCATTTGGTCCCGGCTTGCCTTGATCTTGACTCTCTGGCTTCATTCTTTCGGTATCTGAATTCCCCGGTTTGAAGGATACCGGTAGTGCCTTTCGGTTATAATATTTTTCCATCTTTGTTTTGTATCGAGCTTCCATCACCGCCGCTTCTTCTCTCCTTTCTGTAGTAGGTCGAGATTGGCGAATGTCCTCTTCATTCTGCTCCTCCGTCCGGAGGTCTTCTTCTTGAGACCTTCCTTTATCCTTCTCACCCTATAAGTTGGCATGCCTATTTCACCGGTATTACCGCTTCACTACCATAGGTGAGGTTGAAAGCGTCTCTCCGTTACTTGTCTTGATGGACGTCCGAGTGCCCAGAGAACATTCGATAATTCGTCCACCCATCACGCCTTTGCACGCCCTAACCTTGTCTTGATTCCTTCCATCAAGCTTTTGTTGGCCCTTTCCACCGGTCTGTTGGCTTGTGGGTGGGCCACGGTGTTGATTTGCTTGATGTTGAGTTTTCACACCGACTCTTGAAGGGTTGTCCACGAATTGCTTAGCATTATCCGTGGCGATGATGGCGGGGGAGGCCGAAAGCGGCACACTATGTTGTCCCATACGAACCTAGTGACATCCTTGCCGGTGATCCTTGCTAGCGGTTTGGCCTCCGTCCACTTAGTGAAATAGTCGATTGCGACCAGAAGGAACTTGACCTTTCCGGCTGATGAAGGTAGGGGACCCACTATGTCCATACCCCATTGGTAAAATGGCCATGGGGCCATGATGGGCGTTAGCTTGGTTTTGGAAGTTGCTGTATTGGGGAATGGATCGGCGAGTCACACTTAATTATTCGTTTCTAGCATCCCGGTGCATCGTAGGCGATGAGTATCCTTGCCGCATGGCCTTTGCCGCGACCGAGCGGTAGGAATGCATTCCGCAAGCTCCCATGTATTTCCTTATAACGTAGTTTGCTTGTAAGGACCCACGCACCTCATCATGGGTACCAAGTAGGCTTTCTTGTAGAGTACTCCATCTTCCATGACATACTGGCTGATTTTCATTCTCATGGTACGAGCTTCGTTTGGGTCGTCCGGCCAGATGCCCTCCTCCAGGCATCGGATGATAGGGGTCATCCAGTTGTCCCCTTCCTCCTCAACGACGTTGTTAACTTCCCTTCCTTCCGTTGATCTTTCTCTTAGCACCTCTACCAGCACCTCCTTCGTCAAGTGATCAAAAGCAATCGTGGCCAGTTTACTAAGGACATCTGCTTTCTGATTCTGACCCCTAGGGATGTTCCGGATGGTGAAGTTTTCAAAACTAGCTATGTACTCCTTTGCCTTTGCCAGGTACTTAATCATGCTTTCGTGACTTGCCACATAATCCCCATTTATCTGATTAGCCACCAGCTTAGAGTCCACACGGACTTCAAGGCTACGGACCTACATACTCTCTGCCATCCTTAGCCCGGCCAGCAGGGCCTCGTATTCGGCTTCATTATTAGTGCTGTCGAACTCAAGCCAGATGGCATAAGTGAACTCCATTCCTTCTGGATTGATTAGTACAAGACCCGCTCCGGAGCCCTTGTTATTGGATGCTCCATCCGTGTACAAAAGCCATTTCTCATCTTCTTTATTCTTTATCACAGATTTTTCGAAGTACCTGTCATTGCTTTCTCCGATGGGAGCTTCTGACAGGAAGTCCGCTAACACCTGTCCTTTGATTGCGTTCCGGGGCTCGTAGGTGATGTTGTAAGCACCCAACTCCACCGAGTACTTGGCCAACTTTCCCGGATGCTTCCGGCTTGTTGAGGATCTGCTTTATAGGTTGGTCGTGATTACCTTTATAGGGTGTGCTTCAAGTATCTCGAGCCTTCTTGACATGTGTAGTAGACATAGTGCTAACTTCTCGATCGGGGCATAGTTTCTTTCGGCTTCGTTGAGCGTCAAACACATAACGGACCGGTAATTGTCTTCCCTTTCTTTCGTGAGGAGAACCGCGTTGTTGCTTCCTCTGACGCCGCAAGGTATCGTCTGATATTTCCTTATTGTTGGTGTTGTTAGTGAGGAAGATCATTATCAACTTCTTCATTTCTTGGAATGCCGATTCCGCCTCTTCCGTCCACCGATACTCCTCATTATTCTCCTTAGTGATGTTCTTAAGTGTCTCAAAGAAAGGCAAGGACCTTTCAACCGAACGAGCCAAGAAAGCGATTGAGTGCCGCCAATTTTGCGAGGCTTTGCATCTCCTTGAGGTCCTAGGTGATTGCATGTCCATTATTGCCTTCGTCTTTTTGGGTTTGCTTGAATTCCTACGAAGTTACCATATATCCTAGGAACTTTCCTTCCTCCATCCCGAAGGAGCACTTTTAGGATTCAACTTCATGTTGATCTTAGAAGGTTGTCGAGCGTTTACGCTATGTCCGCTAGCATTCCCGCTCTTCCTTGCTCTTGATGACCATGTCATCCACATATGCTTCAAGGTTCCTTCCTATCTATGTTGGAAAGCGAATCTATCATTTGTTGGTAGGTGGCTCTGCATTTTCGAACCGAACGGCATTTTGGTGTAACGATGAAGTTCCTTGTTCGATGTAAAAGCATTTTTTTCTTCGTCTTCCCTTGCCATACGTGCTGGTGATATCCTTTGTAGCGTCCAAGAAACATTTGTACTTGTACCCCATGACCGACTCGATTTTCCGGTCGATTTCGTGAGGGTAATAGTCTTTAAGGCGGCGAGTTGATGTTCTTGAAGTTAATACACATCGCCGGCTCCCATCGCACTTCTTCACTAGAGCGGGGTTGGATATCAATGTAGGATACTTCACCGGCGACAATGCCGCCTTGACCCATTCTTCTACTTCCTTTGTATTGCTGGCTCCGATCCGCCGCCAACATTCGGCGCTTTTGACATACCGGGTCTATCGAAGGGTTGCCATTCAGAGTGTGCTCAATGATTCCTCTGGGGACTCCCGTCATATCCGCTGGCTCCCATGCGAATACGTCGAGGTTCCTTTGTAACAGTTCTTTAAGGCGTCTTTTGACCTCAACGGATAGTGCACCTCCTATCGTCACCGCTTGTTCAGGGAAGGCTTGGTTGATCGCCACTTCCTCCGTTAAACCCACTTCTCCTGCTTCCGTTTCTTCCTTATCTTGCTCCGGAACAACGGTTTGCAATCTTTCCAATCTTCTACATTCCGAAATGATGACGGAACGTGTAACAAGTGTGGCAATTCCTTGAGGGGTTGGGAACTTCATCATGGAGTGGACTGTAGAAGGTATGGCTCGTAGGATCTTCAATCCGGTCCTTCATAATATAACATTATACGGTGATGGTGCCCGAATAACTGTGAACTTCATCCCGACCTTCTGTACAACCCTTCATCTCGAATGACACATCTAACTCGATTTTTCCAGTAGGCGAGTCACTGTCCTAACCAAACCCAGCAGATCATCTGCGTCATTTCATTCGAGCCCTTATCTCATGAGGCAAGTTGTTGAAGCAGTGTTCGAACATTACCTCCACCGAAGCTCCTTCATCTACAAAGACTCTCCTTACTAGGTACCCTTCCATTGTGGCTTCGACTATGAGAGGATCGTCCGACACGTCTCCGTCGGGGAGAGGAGGGAAGGTTATGGGTACATTCATCCACCTTTCCTCTTGTTCCGATGACTTCCTCTTCCTTCGTTCGGGCCAGGTTCGGATCATGTTGATGACTTTGTCTTTGGCTCCTCCGTCATTCTTTGGGGTTTCTCTCCTTCCCTTCTGCCTGAGATCCTTGACCAGATGATTCAGCTTCCCTGACTCAATGCTAGCTCTAAGCATCTTTTGGTGATAGCGATCATTCGTGTAGTGCCCTTTTTCTCCATGATAATCACGGTACTTATCTTGATTCTCCTTGCAAGGGGATCACGCATTGGCCGGAGGAGGTAGCGCGATGGTGTTCGATTAGCCAAGATTTCTTTTGGTGGCTTTATAAGCGAAGTCTAAGGTTAGGCGGGGTTGCCCGGTTCGGTGGTCACCGAGATGGGGCAAGTAAGGAGCCGACATCACCGTGACGGTGCGAGCCTCCCGATCTCTTCACGAATCGCATGTCGCCATTCATTCTTCCTATCTCCTCCGTAGTGACCTCGGCGACCACTTTCGTCCTTTCGGAAGGGCCCGGTTGAGGCTCTCTTGTATCATAGTGTTCCCCTCGAGGCAATTCGGTGCTGGCAAAAGCTTCCTCCGACCTTACAAAGTCATCGACCCTAATCATCATCTCCTCCACAGTCTTAGGGATCGTATCGGCGAACCGCTTGGCCAGCTCGGGACATTTGCACCCGTTCATGAATGAGGAGATCCTCATGATCTCCGGAGCTCCCTGTATGAATCCTGTCTCAGTGGTCCACCTTTCTTTGAACTCCGGAAGCGTTTCGTTAGCCTTCCTTACTATTTTGGCGATCTCTGTAGGGTCCTTGACACAAGCTTTGTGTAAGGAGAAAGCGAGCCTCGGCGATCCTTGAAAGGCGCCCATTCGTCTATGCTCGTGCGGAGCCATCAAACCATCCACGGCCTTTCCGTCAAAGTTTGTTGAAACATGCGACACCACACGGGCATTGGCCACTCTCCATGTCCCGTGACTCCGTGAATCTGTTGAGATGATCTTGAGGATCAGTAGACCCATCGTCTGACTTGATGTGGGTGGGCATCTTGTGTTCGGGAGGAAAACTCGATGATTAAATCTCTCGAATGGAGATTCGAGACTTCCTTGAAGGGTTTAGCCGGTCTTCATCCTTCACTTTGCTCCCGTAACTATTTCCTTCTTCTTATTCGTCGGCTCGCCTTATCAAGAGTCGTTTCATCTTCAAGAAGTCAATCGTAGTGGCTCAGCGGTGTCCTCCGCTATTGTGTTCTTTTATCATTGACTTGAGAGTAGTTACGTACCCTTCTTGCTCCTCGTCGATGGTGTGGAACTTTCCTCGGAAGTTTACGGTGGTGTCGAACCCGTCATCCTATAGCTCTAGTAGATTGAATGTGGGTCCCACGGATGGCGCCAATGTCGAAGTATTTTTTGGGTTGTCGCGATTATCTTTCGACCTTGAGAGCTAAGCCTTCGGATACGCTAAGATGAATAACGCGTTAGTCTCGCCGGGTGTTATCCCGGACCCGACTCGGCGTGAGAATGAGTATGGGTATCTGAAAAGTATAGTATGTAATGTGTGTGGTGAAAATGATACCTTATTCGCGATTCTTGTATGCGTATTTATACTACTTGATGTCGATTATCTCGGTCCACAGGTCCGTCGTACTTCATGGGACCGTTGATATTGTCGGTAGCCTTTGTCCACGACCTTATCCTGGCGTGCTATCGACATCGGGATAATGAGACAAAGCGCATCAAGCTAGATGCCAAAATGCTGTCGGTCGGCGCCCCACCGGGCGGATGGCTTGTCGATGTATCCTTCGGTATAGCTTAGAGCGCTCCGGTAGAATATTGGACCCTTTCGGTATAGTGTTGGACTCTTCGGATGGAGTGTTGGTCCCCATCGGTTCTTGGACCGAATGGGCATATACGTCGTCAATTATATTTTAGGGTAATTGGGTTTGGGGGTTTTCAATTTGGGGTAATTATTCACTTTGCTGTGAAAGGGAAAAGAAAATGAAAAGGAAAGTAAGTGTTAATTGTTATGTTGTTGAGATGTGGAAAAGAAAAAGGAAAATGTTTTTGAGTGAGAGGAAAAGGTTAATAATTTGGTCAAATTACATATAGCTCTTTAATTGTTAATGTCAAATGTTTTAAAAATGTTATCTTAGTCTTTATACATATGTTTCGTTTCCTTTCTCTTTCCTCTCAAAAGTGAGAGGAAGATTTATAACAAATCTCCTCCAGTATTTCCTTTCCATTTTCTTTCCTCTTTTAAAAAGACTCAAGAACACAAAAACGTTCGTTTCCTTTACTTTCCTCTTCCATTTCCTTTACTTTCCACTAACAAATTTCACATAAAAAATTCACTCGCTCGCTAACGTGTCGTAGCGTGATTGATGCATTTTCAGCGGTTCTCTCTTCTCTCTTTAATTAAATCAATCACACACCGACATTTAGTGAGTTGATTTTTGTGTGGATTTTGTGAGTATTTCTCTTTGGGTTTTCAATTTTGGTAATTGAAAAGTTCTAATTATATTAGGGTAATTGGGTATTTTGGGGTTTTCAATTTGGGTAATTTGGGTTTTCAATTTTGGGGTAATTGGGATATGGCGGTTTTTCAAAAAAAATAAAAATAAAGTGGTGATCGTACAATAAATCGTACGACCAGGCCTTCGATGATGATCGAAGGGTATGAGGGTGATATGTTTGCGCCAAACTTGTAGTCAATCTGCAATAAGAAATAATAGACACTCGTTAAGTGATTGCTTGAGGGGTTGGGTCGTGAGAACCACCTCCGCGTGTGAATAAGTATGTGATATGAGTTATGGATAATATGATGTATGTGAAATCGTGTTTAGTGAACATACCATTGAATGACTTGTCCAACCTATTTATAGGTGATGAAAATAGCTTGGAGAGCGTTAGCACACGTTTAGGAGATCATGGAGGCGTCCCACGATTTATGGTAACCGCTGGGGCTTCATCCCCACTATCTTGGACTTAGCGGAAGCTAAGGACATAGTGGGAACGTGGGGAAGACCAAGTCAAGGTTCTTGTTTGTCTTGGCATCTTCAGAGAAGACAGAAGGGCATAGACCTTGGTGGCGGATTTCAATGGTAACCATGTCAATGATGAATGGTTTCGCCACCAATGACTTATAAAGAAAGACTTGGGTCTTCGTAATGCAATTCGACCGAGTAGAAGGGGTCCTTCGACCGATCGGAGATGCGTCATCAAGCCCCCGGTCGAAAGTGATATGTACGGACGAGAAATATTGCTTACGACTCGGAAATAAAGCGAAACCTCCCGCCGTCACAAAAATGAGCGAAGATGAAAAGTTTTGTTAATAGTGACCGCAATAAATGCATAATTAATCCTAACTAACCCTGTTTCCTCGGTACTAGTAAACATCCTTTCAAAATTTAAAAGGGTTTGAAATCCGGTGAAAAGGATAGCACGGACACGTGTAAGGTGAGATGCAACATTTGTAGGGTATATAAAATGCAAAAAGCAGTAAAACCCTAACAAAGTAACTCTCGCCCAAAGTTTTTCACCTACTAAAATTCCTTTCGATCAAGCCTTGACCAAACAAGGTAAAGCGCCCTTCTTCTATACATATTTCAAATATTTTTGTGGTTTTTAGAAGGTGTCATGTCAACCAACAAAAATTTGTGATAAAACAACAAGGTCAAGACATTAACGGGGAGGAGCTTAAAGCGTTCCTCACTGATTATCCCATTCCAAAAGAACACAAAATAATGCTACCGAGTAAAAATCAAGGGATATTTGATGCCCCTGAAAATTATGTAGGCTTGTATATCCACGCTTTCACCACTTCCAATCTTAGGATACCATTGCATCCTTTGATTTTAGAATTCCTCCGATATTATGAGGTACACATTTCTAGGTTCAACCCTTTTGGCCTAGCCAAGCTGACAACATACATTGTTATGTGCAAAGCTTATGGGTTTGAACCATCCTTTCTTGTGCTTAGGGTTTTGAATCTATACCGGAGGAGATTGGTTGACCTTGGCCAAGAGGGTGAAAGGGATGTGACCATATTGATAGATAGACCTTTTACGAACATAAGGAGGCTGGAAAGGCAAGTTCTTTTATATTCGACTACCATTATCCCTCCCGGATACTCGCATTGTTAAACCCGGACTTTCAATATGATGAGAAAAGGTTCACCGATCCATTGCCTTATATCGTGAGAAGAAACCCATTGTATCGTTTGGCTCGTCATCCGGACCGCCGGACCTTCCCGAGCCAATCTGTTCATGGTGGCATTCTTTGAGAGATGGGAAGGGTCTCCGTTGGTACACGAGATAATTTGTGATGGAGAAAGTATGTATTTTTAAATTAACATAAGAAACAAAAACTTATCTTCTCGATATTTATCTTATACGCTTCTTTGTGCGAGAGATGTCGTTCGGGAACTTTGTTGTGTTTGGATGTGCCAAAGAGGTAAGCTTTCTTCCAAAGAATCCCCAAGAAACAAGCTATGGCGTGGGCTCCATCGGTGTCCATAAACAAAGGCGAGGTGGAAGCCCATCCTGCCGAGCTGCATCTTCGCTCCTCCGTCAAAGGAACCCATAGATGTAGAAGATCGGTGGTGGAGAACATTGCCGACTCAGACGAACCGGTCTCAGAAGGACCGCCGCCATCATAGGACCCTCCCGATAGGTGAGAGGGTTGAAGGAGAAAGATGCTAGTGCTAAGGCTATGAAATCGATTCAAAAGAAAGCTTATTCTACCTACTCCTCCTCTCGAACTACCCTGGAGAAGAGTGCCGGGGTAAGGCTGTGGTATTTCCGCCATCGAAGGGCCCGGCGGTGATGACTTCCATGGTAAACTTCTTACCGTGAAATCAAATTAAATACCAAGGATCATATATTAATGAAACTTACTTTTGTTGTAGGACTTCGACACGAAGGAGCTTCCTTCTCCTAGCTTGTCACCAACTTATAAGCCATGTGATTCCATCCAAGTGGAAGGAGGTGATGAATAACATGTCCATAGAGGCTCTGTGATCTTCATGATAAAAGCTATGTTCGCCGGGCATGCTTGACAACCAACTCAATGCTAGGACAAGGGAATTGCTCGCGCTATCACCAAAGCTCGGAAGAAATGGATACTATCTTTGGGGGAAGGCTAGAGATCAAAAGTATGCGAGACACTGGAGAAGAAGTGTGAGGAAGCATTGGAGGATTTTGATAAGAATCCCTTGGTTCAAGATCTTAGAGGTGAGAATGAAAAGCTCAAAGGTCGATTAGCAACGAGCGAGTCGACGAAAAGAAAGTTAGCCGTCGAAGGCTCTATGGTTGTTGGCTATAAGGAGCGGATATCATTCTTTCATCCAAGTGTGGAGGTCTCGAACAAGAGAAGTCAAAGTTCTTGGACCAAGAGATCAAGCTCGAGAAAAGGTAGATGGCGGAACCTCCGTCTCAAGATCTTGAAGAAGGACGGGGTGGACACAGTAACAAAGTGATCCCTCACATTGCTATGGAACTTTACCATAGCGATGATGCGGGATTACCACCGAATATGGTGAATCTTGCCATTTTCATGGCAAGTGTACCACTTTGGAGGAGGTGGCTAAGGCGGGGAACCGGTGGTCTTGGAGAAAATTCCGTCAGACAGTGGCAACTCATGAAAAGAATATGATGATGCGGGTAATCACTTAAGCGCTTTGAGTTCCCTTTCCTTGCAGATGTGACGAAGGACCCAAGACCTCGATTGAGGATCGCTAGCTAAGAAGCCAAGGACAGTCCAACCTCCTTCTCCCTCCAAGAGGACTCCATCACCCAGGTTCCATCTCCGAGCTCGGTGATCCCTCGCTCAAGGTTTAAAGAAGGCAACCATGTGGTTGTAATTTGATCCTGTGGTGGTATGTACCCTGTTTAAAACAATTATCTGTGCTCCGTTCCAGGCTTCGTGCCTGATGAAACAATTTACTTATTGCATGTTGGTAGTAGGCTACGGCCTAAGACAATAGTTTATAATGTTGGATGTTTAAGGCTACGGCCTGTTTTAGACTAGTAAAACTAGTCATAAATCTACAACGAAGCCACTAGGGCTCGAATTTTGCCATGTGTGATTCTTCTCTTTTACTTTTACTTGCGTAAAATATTTTTTACAACCTAAGGCGTATGGTAGATGCATAGCCTCATTGTGTGTAGTTAGTTCACCAAGAATATTAGCAATCGTATAATTTATCTGGCAGCGGAGGTCGCGACCCACTCTTCTGATCCTTTAGGCGTGAAAGGTTTGAAATACCTTAAGGCCATATAGGAAAGTTAATGTGAAGTTGAGATGGATGTTATGCATATGAGCAATACATGTTGTTTAGTCTTTGTACATCCCTTGACATTCAAACTTATAAAAGCGACTTGGTGGGCAAATCTTTGTTGTATTGAGCGAAACAAGAGATTTGAGGAAATGTGTTATTATCATTAAGTGGGTAGGGAGGATTACATCATTTTAAGAAATGAATACTAGACGCATACCATTAATGCTTCTTTCCCAGTGAGAAGAATGCAAATACATTGATTGAAAGCAAATAAAATGTGTCCTTAGACATTGTAAGTTTCATACGTAGAACTTCTGAAGAGTAGTGCCATTCGGGTTCTATCAATAATGTCTCTGCCAAGGTTTCCGACTTGTAGGCTCGTTGCCATCGCTTCCTTAATAACGTAGGGTCCTTCCCATGTAGGTCCGGTTTACCACAGTACTCGACTTTACTTGCTTATTGAGTCGGAGGACATATTTGTCACAATTCTCAATTTCGGTCATTTATCATACTCCATATTCATCATTTCATAACGGTTCGTGCATGGTTTTGCATTTTCATTAAACTTTTATTTTCTTATTAAATAAGCGCTATCGCGTAATTAATTATTTTGAACAATTGATTCAATACTTCCAAAAATTTTTCCAATATATTTTAATACTCATATTAAGATTATAAAAATAATATAATGAGTTTACCCAGTGTTTTAAATTTATTTGGTATATAAATTGTTAAATTTATATTATTACTGAGTTTTCTTAAAAACTACACGATAATTATTATTTCACTCAAATTTTGCAAGAAATGTATTTTTATAACTTTTATGACCTCAATATATTTTACTTTGACTCGTTAAAATTTATTTTTAGCTAACGCTACCCTAAATGCTCAAATGTATATACAAGTTATTACTTACCTTCAAGTAACTTTACATTTACTTACACTTATACATTTACATAAAAAAAATATATATATAATAAAATAAATATGTAATAGTAGATACATGATTCACCTAAAAGATTTGCTAGATATTTCTTACTTATATTATTTTACACTCAAACTCTTACACATACTACAATAATTCAAAGTGTGAAAGTCAAGTTCTTCTCTCTTCTTTTCTTCTCTCAAAACCGGCCACCATAAGGAGATCAAGAAGGAGATCACCAAACATCTTCAAGTCAAGTTTTTAACAACCTAGATACACTCTTAGTTAAGGTTTTGAAATAAAAACCTAGGGTGTTTAAGATTAAACCTTTGTTCTTTTCACCTCATCAAGTTAACTAGTAAGCATATCATGTCCATTTTTCATCTTTCATATTTACTTCATATTCATTACATCATATTTGAGTTAACATGCAAGTCTTATGGATGTTCATACCACTTTTAAGGTTTTTAAGTGTATATATATATATATATATATATATATATATATATATATATATATATATAATCCATCCTATAATTACTCCTTGTTATATACTAGTTTTGGTGATGTCTAGGAACCCATGACACCCTAAGAAGGTGTATGGTAGGATTAGAATAACGGAGTTGTTTTGAATGGGTTAGAATAGGTTTGGCGAGAAAAACTCATTTAAACACGTTTTAAATAGGGTCTGTCCATAATTTTAATTCGGGAAAATCCGACGGTGGGTATACTATTTTGGGCGGATATTTAGAAAATACACTTTAAAAGCGAAAGCGTGGCGGCTTGAGCGGATTAAAACGGAGCTATAACGAAGAAGATATGAATTTTCAAGTTTGACGAGGAAAACTATTAATTTCGAAATTTCGGCGTGAAAATGTCACTCTTCTGAGTCAAAATGAGTCTTAAGCTTTATAAATTGTGTCGACTTATCAAAAATATATTAGTATACTTTGACACGAATCTAAGGATGTAGAAAACGTAGAAAACGGACTTGTAACGATTAAATTACACGCGATAAACCAAGTTGCCGTAACTTTATTCTATTAGCAAAATTAATATATTCTTTATTAAAAACATACTACGGCAACTAAAGGACCATGTTGGCGGATGTTTTTAACAATGATGTAGAACTTTTTATAACGTGATGTCTTCTAGTAAAAGTAAGTTCGCCTAGCATATTTTCCAAAATGTCCAACCGCTTGTTGAGCGGAGTTATAATGAATATCATATAGTCACTTAAACTTGGCGAAAACCATCCCTTAAACTATATTTTGGACTAAAATACAATACTTAACCAATATTTTTCTTTGTGATCGAGACCTCTAGGATGGAAACTTAAGTACTAAAACTTTGAGATAATAACACAAGCTTTCCAAAACTGTTGAGTTCGTTTCCTAACACTCGGTTTGCACCATTTTGCGACTATCATAGGAGGTTGTTTCAACGTAACTACTTGTAGAGTACTTTAATCTGACGGGATGTCATAAACATTATTTCCAAAAGCGTGCAAGTGGTATGAATATCATATGGGTTTGCATTCACGACAACATATCATAATTCAAGTCATAACATTCATTTTAGGTCGCGGATAGTTTCCGAGCCTCATTTTAGTGCACTCCATTTTGTTAGCATATCAATCATACGGTGAGTTCATACCCGCTTTTACTCATTTAAATTCCTATAAACTATTTGGGGCGAGATATATGCTTATTTATCCAAACATTTAAACTCTTTGCCAAACAACATTACTTATACTTTAGACTTGGTGCGTGTAGTGACTAGACTTAAACAAACATCACATCATTTATATGTTGGAAGGCCATTTATTTGGATACGATAGCGTGAGTCGTTGGAGGAACATCCCGGCATTTATATGTTGGAAGGCCATTTTATGGATACGCCCAGCGTGGCGTTGGAGGAACATCCCAACACGAGTTGTTGGAAGACCCTGTGGTGACATTTATACTTTTAACTACCTTATTGCGCATATTCATGATTGTCATTCTATTTTAGGCGTTGGGTTGTGAACACACGGGTTGCAAGTTTTGTATGGTGAAACTTGGGCCGAGTGGATTTACAATGCCTTTGCTGTGTGAACATTTCTCATAGTATTTCAGATCATTTTATCACAAACTTATGAACTCACCAACCTTTGTGTTGACACTTTTTAGCATATTTATCTCAGGTCATAAGGCGATAGCATTTCATGGAGCTTTTGGGTCTCATGGCATACATTGGAGTCTAGTGTTTTTATCTATTACCATTCGACATGTTTTGTAAACCTTTATGTAATATCAAACTTTGGAATCTCATGTGTTGTAAACTTTAACTTATTTAATCGAATGGTAAACTCTTTAAAACGTCTCATTATAGAGGTCGTTTTCTTTATCCATACTTTGTACTATGACGTCATACCCCAATGACACTATCGTTCCGCTGCGATATTTTGGGGTGTGACAATATTCCCCAGTTTGAAAGTCGAAGGCCTAACTCGCTTGTTATAGTACCTTTCAATCTTTTGCTTGTGGATAGCCTCTACAATGGAGGCTATTTCCTCGTTCTTCAAGTAGGTCCAGTTACTACGAGTCTTTCTTCGTTATCTGCCGCTTGAAGTTCATGACCCTTCTGCTTTGACACTTACTTACGAAGGGATGGCGGCTTCCGTATGTATGTCGAAGAAAGGCGTTTCTCCATGACTTGACTTTGTATGCGTTCTATGTGCCCAGTACTTGAGGTAGTTCATCTACCCAACCGTGATATTGTATCCGACCTTCGTTATATTCCTTGTATGATGTCTGTTGGTAACTCTACTTGACCGTTACCTTGAGGATGGTAAGCGGAAGTGAAGGATTGTCGATATTCGGACCCACGCAAAATCTTGGGAATACCCTTGACAACCGCTTCCCATTATACGAAATGATGATGTGAGGTACTCGAAGCAAACGGATAATGTGTTCCACAAATTTTTCCATGTGTCTTCCCGTGATGGATGCCAAAGGCTTCGCTTCCACCCATTTAGTGAAGTAATCGATGGCTACGACCAAGAACTTTACTCCTCCGGGATCAAGCGGCGGAGGGCCTACGATATCTATCCCCATTGGTGAAGGGCCATGCGGACGTTCTGAAGTCATATCTTGCTTTGGTAGCCTTGGGACTCTTGAGTGAACTTGACATGCTTCACACTTCCGAATGATGTCGACGGCGTCTCGTGCATCGAAGGCCGTAATATCCGACCCTCATGACTTTGGAGACAACGGTGGGGTCCGCGTGAAGTCCGCAGGATCCTTCATGCACTTCTTGGATGATGTTGGCGGCTTGCCTGGCCCTACACAACGGAGCCAAGGGATATAAAAGATCTTACAGTATAAGTAATTTCCCATGATCTGTCTTGTGGTGCTTTGATGCGCACCTTTCGAGCCAACCGGATCCTCCCGGCGTTATCGCTTATTAGATATTCTCTAATGGAGTCATCCATTCGAGTCTTCCTCGATATTACGTCGGACACCTCCTTTCGAGCGATGAACCTATCGCCAATACTTGACCAAAACTTCCTTTGTTAAATGAGCAAATACCATTGATGCGGTTTGCTAAGTGCATCCGCCTTCTTGTTTTGGTTTCTTGAACATGCTCTATGTTGTAAGATGTGAACCCTTCGAGCATTTCTTTGGCCTTATCCGGATATTGCTTGATCACGAGGTTGTCTCGCCTCGTAGGAGCCTTTTATCCGGTTGGCCACTAGTTGTGAGTCAACAAAATAGCCAAGTCTTCTACTTCCATATCTTTGGCCAATCGGAGACTGCTAACAAGGCTTCGTACTCCGCCGTTGTTCGTAGCATCGAATTCAAACGAAGTGCGTAAGTGTATTCCTTCCTTTGGGATCAACGAGCATGAGACCGCACTGAACCATCGGGCTGGAGGCTCCGTCGATGTAAAGTTTCCACCCTTCGGTTGCCTTAGCGGGCTCCTTTTCAACAACCTTTTTTCATGTTTTGATTCGGAGGTGTTTACGCCAAAAGTCCGCTTAATATTTGCCATTTGACCGAGCTTCTTCCCTTGTATTCAATATCATGTTCTCCTAGCTCGATAGCCCATTTAGCTATCCTTCCGTTTCTCGACTTTGAAAGTATACGCTAATTGGCTTGTCGGTGAAAGCACGGTTATGGGGTGAGCTTGAAAGTACCTTCAAGGCGTCTCGCATCATGAACTAAAGCCAAAATTAGCTTCTCCAATGTTGGATAATTTAGCTTAGCTCCTGTAGTACCCTACTAATGAAGTATATAGGGATTCGCTTCTTCTCCCTTTACGCCAATAACACGGCTACCGATGCTTTCGAAAGAGGCGCAATATACATGAACAACACACGCCTTTGATTGGGGCCGTAAGTGTAGGTAGAATAGCCATGAATTCCTTGAGCTTTTGAAAGGTCATACGCATCTATGCTCCATTGGAATGTCTTTTGTCCGTGCATCCTTTGAGTGTTTTGAAGAAAGGCAAAGATCTGTCTGCACCCTTCGACAAAAACCCTTTGAGGTTGCTAGCTTTTCGTTAAGACTTTGCACTTCCTTTAGGGACTTAGGGCCGCAAATCTGTGATGGCTTGACTTTGAAGGATTGGCCTTGATACCACCTGGTGATCGGATGCCCCAAGAATTGTCCTTCTTCCACACCAAAGGAGCACTTTGGGATTTAATTTCATATTGATGGGCGAAGGCGATCGAAGGTTTCCTTGATGTCGAGAGCATATCTTCCTCCGATCTACTCTTAATGACCATATCATCTCGTAGGCCTCGATTCCTACCTATTTGCTTGTGGAAGGCTTTGTCCACCAATCGTTGGTAGGTTGCACCTCGCATTTTCAAACCAAAGGCATCTTTTGTAACAATAACGCCTTTTCCCGTAAAAAGGCTGTCTTCTCTTCGTCTTCTTGACCATTTGTATCGATGGTAACCTTTATAAGCGTCTAGAAACACTTTAGTGAAACCACGGCGGATTCCACCTTCCAATCAATCTACGGAAGAGGTAGCGATCCTTCGGACGAGCTTTGTTAATGTCGATAAAATCTCGCACATTCTCCATCCTCCGTCATGCTTTTGACCATCACCGGATTGGCCACCCAAGTTTGATACTTCACCTCTACGAGTATGCTGCCGCACGAGTTCGTCCACTTCTTTGCATGCGCGGCATTTCTTTCGTGAGCTAGACTTGACGCTTTTGTTTGATGGGTTCAATATGTTTGAACTCATTGAGCTTGTGTTCGATCGAAGGGCTTTCATCTATGGTGAGAGTTCTGGGACCCCGTCATGTCGAGAATAGGTCCATGCGAAGACATACGTGCATTAGACGGTACCTTTTCAATTACGCTTAAAGGAGGTTGGAAGTTGCTTTCCGATTACTCTTGTCGATCGGGGTGAGATCATTTACCACGATCGTTCTTCGGCGTTAGCGCAATCGAAACATCTTTCAAAGTTCCTCCAAAACTGTTTGACCCTCTTGCTTTCGTCGTAGACTCCTTCACCTTATAGTTGGAGAAAACCGTTCCAATGCCGAAGGTGTTTTGAATTTGATCGCGGCATGTATGGTTGAGACAACGATGCCCATCTTACGCATTCTTGTTCTCCCTATCAATAGGTTGTGGGAGATTCCGACCCACGATCGTGAAAACCGAGTTTCTTCTCTTTTAGCCTTCATTCTCCAATCGTAACCTCTAGAGGACTTCTCCCGAGGGCCATGAGTGTTCCCCCGAGAACCCTACTAGGGTACCTTTGAATCTACTCTCTTCGACCTTATTGAAGGTTTGAGCTTTAGGAAACATCGTTCGTAGATAACCCGCAGAGCTACCGCATCAAGGTAGGCTCTGTTTACTTCTCGTTGGAGATCAAGACTTTGATGACCACGGGGTCATTTGAAAGAACTTTCCACAGTGATTGAAGGAAAGTGACATCTCTACTCCGCACAAGGCTTCCTCGCTTCCTTCCTCTTTGAACCGAGTCTTCTTTATAAACCATGAGGATGGGTGCTTGACGGTGTGGTATCTTTCCCCAACCGTGTGTTGGAGGCTTTTCTTTGCCTCTCTTAATACCCTTCACCAAATGTCCCATTGGCGGACTTCACGGCCTCTTCTATCTGCTTTTGAGTTCTCGGCGGTGATTGGTGTCGTGACCGTAATCGTCATGGAAATAGCAAAACTTGGAAGTGTCTCTAGGCCTCCCTTTGTTTGCCAAGCGAGGAGGAGGATCAAAGGCCTCGCAGACCTTTTCGATGGCAGTATCTCCGCCGGGATTTGGACAGATTAGCGAGGAGGCCATGGTTGATGTTTTGTGGTATGGAGTAAACCTTTGTCCTCGCTCTTGTGTTTGTTCCTTGACCCTTCCCACGAAGGATGCTTGGGGCCTTGTTGTGATTTTCCTTGTTTTCGACGGAGCCCGTTGGTGGACACTTCTTTGCTTCGATCGGTGTAAACCTTTCCACTAATCCTTTATAGGTTGCGGGAAGATCGGTGGAAAGGAATTCAACCAAGCTTCGTTCGAGTAGGCCATGTACGAAACACGAGATCTGTTGGTCTTCGTGCAAGCCCATTATCCGCAAGGTGTCATCGGTGTATCTAGTAATGAAAGCCACGGTGCTCGTTCTCCTTACGCTTGATGTTGTGCCTTTCGTTAGGTGCGTTCTTGTGAACTTTTTCGTTGGTGAAATGTGACTGAACTTGGCTTTAAGATCATCCAAATTCACAATGCTACCCGGTTTTTGCCGTTCCACCATATCTGAGCGAGTCTCAGAGGATGTATGTAAACATGTGACAAGCAATGCATTACCCACTCTACATTCTAATAGCCCCTTCGAACAAGTGTAAAAGTTATCAGGATCCCTTTTCCATCATAAGTACCAATATGTGCGGGCATTTTCAACCCATCGTGCAAAGGGTAGTCTTCTATCCACTTACGAAGGTGTTGTGGAGCCCATGGGCTCCGAATAAGCGATTATAAGGTGGTATGTATGTAGGGGTGATGAGTGTCTAAATACTCATCATTTTGTACAATCTAAAGCGCAAAATCATCCGAAAACACTCAAAATGCATTAAAATGATGAAAATATCACAAATCAGTGTTTTATGTGTTTTAAATGCAAAATATCAAAATCGATGAAAACGTATCAAGTTTGCAAAATTGGCGCTTTAGTCCCCAAGTTTCAAAAATTGTCAAATCTAGTCCTCGGTAAATCAAAATGTGGAATTTTATCATTCAAGGTCCTTGAAATATTCTAAGTTGTCAAAAATGATCCTTGAATGAGTTTTTGGTCAAATGGCGTAAAAGGTCCTTAAAGTTTGAAAATTGCAAAATTAGTCCTTGGATATTTTAAAATGGAATTTTATGCAAAAGTTATCCTTGTACTATCAAAGTTTGTCAAGTTTGGTCCTTGTGATAAGTTTGGAAAAGTGTCATGTTCAGTCCTCAAGTTTGGAGAAGTTGCAAATCTAGTCCTTGTGTTATCTCTACTAAACCAAACCGGACCCTTATGTTATTAATACCAAGTCCAAATCCAATCCACTAAATCCCTAGGCCCAATCCCAACCAAGCCCAACCTCACCCCCGTTATATCAAACGGTCAAAAAAGGTCAAACCCCGCCCAAATACCACCAACACTGTTCATCCTCCTCAACACCACTGAAATCCAAAACCAGAGCTGGTTTTCCATCTTTTTCAAACTCACCACTTGTCTCACCTCACCCCCACCTTACCTTGTCCCCCTCCACCTCCACATCTTCCCAAAACCCATTAATATCAAAAACCTGCTCAAGAAAAAATTGGCGCCAAAAATCCAAATGGACGGATATGATGAGTTGGATGATTTCAATGGCTTAGATGAGGTGGGATACATTCAGAGGTCAACATAGAGTCACAAATGTCATTATAAAGAGGAGGAGAAGCAATGTATCACATCATCTAGAATTTTTTAGTTTACTTAATGTCGTTTTAGCTTAAACTCAATTTTCAGTGTATGTTTTAACTTAAAAGCTTTGTATTTCAAGCATTTAGTGTGTAATAAATCTTTTGAAATCATAAATTTCAGTTTCAATTCAAGTTTCCAGTTTATGCATATTTTCAAATTTCAAAAATCTCATGAATGTTCTAATGTTGTTAGTTGATTGTTATTAAGGACTAAATAAGCCACATAAGCTCCTAGATAGCTTCTAAAAGCTTTTAGAAACATTAAAATTCATTTAGAATCAAAAAGAAAAATCACCAAAATATCAAATAATTAGTTGAAAAATCAAAAATCATAAAAATGGTGTTCACAAATTGGCAGGCAGGTAGATTGTGGATGGCCTTGGGTTAGTGGCTTAGTGGTAAGCCTATAGGAGTGGTCTTGTGATCTTGGTTCGTGATTTCGTTGGATAGCCATTTGTAAGCCTTTTGTTCATTTTGCATTTCACTGTTTTAATTATTTATTAGCTTGAATCTCTGTGTTTTCATGATCATTAGCTTTAGATAAGGATAATTAACCATTAAAATCAGTTGTTTGTTCATTTAAATTTGTAGTTGTTAGAAATCTAATTTTGACAGTTAAAATAGCATCATGGTCATTTCTTAAATTCTTGTTGTTAGTATTGTTGTTTTATGCTTCATTAGTCTTATTAAAGGATACTACAAGGTCTGTAATCAGTGGTATGTTTTTAATCTTTGAAATCCTTTGAAAAGTTTTAATACAGTCAAGATAAAGGTTGTTTGTTTGCATTTGTTTAACTGTACCAAAGGTTATTCAAGATAGTGTTCTTGATTGTTTTGTGTCACACTTGTTCTAAATAGCTCTAAGGTACAAGAAAAACAAGTCCTTGTTAGTGTATTAGTCAAAATCACTCTTAATCTCATTTAAATCATTAACTGTTAAGAGTTTTAGTGTCAAAATCATCAAAGTAACTTAAAATCTGTTAACCTAGCTTAAATTAGCCTTATTATAGCTTATCATAACATAATCAGTAAGTAGTAGTGATTTAAAGTTCATAAAAGTCAACTTAACTAGTTTTTATAAAAGTCAAAATTTTCCTTTTGGTCGTTTTTGAATTAAATAGATAATTTTAGTGTGAGTTTAATATTGAGTTTTAGCTTAAAATATTTTGGGGTATTAAAGTTTAGTTGCTAAACTTAATTAGAAAAATACTAGTTTACTTTTAATCAGCTTATTAAGTGCTTTTTGTCCAACTTCTTTTGAGTACTGTTTGAAAATGGTGCCTGTGCACGATGAGTGGTCCAATTTGATAAGCTCACAAATAGCTTATTAGTTGGCCTCGACTTGTGATCCTTGGTTCTTTGGAAAGCCAACCAAGCCATCTAGAGGTGCCAAGCTTAAGTTTTCATTTTGTAGCTTGTTTGGTAGTATGCAATAAGCCTCAACCTTGTCCCATTTCGTGTTGATCATAAGTGCTTATTATCTTTTAGTAGCTTATCAAGATGCTTGTTTGTGTTTTTAGCTTCATTTGAGTAGTTTTAGCTTGTTGCATCTTATTCTACCCTTGGTTCCAGTTTGTGAGCTTCTTTGAGCTTAATTCTTCAAAATAAGCTAAAACATCCATTGTTAGCTCATAAGCTTGTCAAGCGACTTATTTTTGAGTTTGAAAATTTTTGTCTTTGTAAAAGTAGCTTATAATCAGTAGTTAAGTAGTTTTCAAAAAGAAAATCCGAAAAACATCAATTTAAATATAGTGATAGCGTTTATTTAATAGTTTTTAGCTTTTTGATTTTTCTTTTCATCTTATTAATAAGCAAATCTAGTTTTTATATTTTTCTTAGTTTTCTGTCACCTTAAGTTATTTTTAGAAAAATTTTCATAATTTTCCTAACTGCTTAGTATTTATTATAATTTTAAATAGTTAAAAGTATTAAATAATTAGTAATAAATAATTAAAAGCATAAAAATATCTTTTCGTTTTAAAATTAGTTTTATCGTATTTTAGATTTTTCCAAGTTAAAATTTCATTTTCCAGGTTTATTTTATATTTTCTAGCATTTAAGTGTATTTTAAATAATAATTAATTAGTAATAATTAGATAAAAAGTGTAAAAATTATATTCTTAGTTTTAAAATAAGTTTTATAATATTTTAGATTTTTCTGAATCATAATTTTATTTTTCTAGCCTTATTTCATATTTTCTTTAATTTTAGAGTATTAATAAATAGTTTAAAATAGTTTTTAATTAATAATAATTAAATAAATAGTTATAAAAATAATTTTCCTTTTCTAATAATTTTCTTTTATTTTTAAGATTTCAAAAATGTCATTTTCATATTTTTAGGCCTTTTATTTCTTAGATCTCACTTTTTATTTTGTACGTTTACGTAGTTTTTAAACGCACGTGTTTTACGCTTGTCTTATCCGATTGTTGTGCTTTCCAATATTTTGTATCCAATATCATTCCAATCAATCGAGTGTAATTTTCAATCCAAACCTTTATCGATCACTATCCTTAGTGATCATTCTATCATCTGATCAAGTGTTTACACACCATTGAGTCTCCGTGGGACTTAACGACCCGGGAATTCATTATATTCTCCTGATCTTAATTGCATTTTGTGTTTGAACTGTTTTAAGTTTTTTACGGTTAGCCATTCACAAGTGGCTAGCTTGTGTGAGATAACTTGACGGTTTAGCACGAATCAAATTTTGGCGCCGCTGCCGGGGAGGCTTTAGCGTGTTCTAAACCTTTTTCAGACCCATTCTTGCACATATACCATCTTTTGTAAAAAGTTTTTTGTAAAGTTATCAAAATATTAAAAAGTTCATTAGCACTTTTCCTAAAGTGTTAACAACACCAAACAAAATATAAAACAACAAAACAATCAGAACGTTTTCTACCTTGTATTTTCTTTGTGGTGATTCTTAAAGAGATACAATTTGGTTAAACGAGACGATACCAAAAATATTGTCCAAAAAGTTTTTGAACCCTTTGCACAAATCTATACCTACGCCTTTTTAGTGGTACTTAATATATACATAAAATCAACCACCGCAAATCAAGGCAAGACACCTACTAACCGGGGTGTGACCATAATAAGTTCCCAAACAATGATTTAAAACTTGCCTTTGTGTCCTTGTGATTTGGTGTACCTTTTCAAAGAAGCCATTTCATTTGTGATTATTGGTTAAGTTCACTTGTCGTTTTGCCTCGCATTTGTTTTGAAAACTGATTTTTATACTTAGTGCATGCGCACTCGCTCTTCCAAATTCTACAAGTCCACTTTCCGAGCTTGCAAATATTCCTCAGAGCGAGAGGACGCTCGCTCCTTCACCGTGATCGAGGAACGCCTACCACCACCACCACCGTCGTAATAGCGTAAGATAAGCCCATGAATGAGCTTCTCCAAGCACCCATCGAGGGTTACGGAGATGCTATTGTTGTCCCACCATCGTGGGCGATACCTTTGAGCTCAAAACCGGGTTGCTTAATCTAGTAACCCAAAGCCAATTCTATGGTTTTGAGCGGATGATCCTCATGCACACATTCGATGGTTTAACAAGATTGCATCTACCATCAAATACAAAAATGTCCCACATGAAGCTATCAAGCTTCTTCGTTCCCATTTTCTCAGAGGACAAGCCCGGAATTGGCTCGAGAAACAACCCCTCGCTCTATTGAGACATGGGAAGATCTTGTCACCAAGTTTGTTAACGAGTTCTATCCTCCATCTCGAACAACAAGTCTTAAGAATGAGATAATGAAATTTTCTCGGAGATTTGATGAATCATTCGGGAGGCATGGGATCGTTACAAAGAGTTGCTTCGCAAGTGTCCGCATCATGGTTTTACCGAGTTAATGCAAATGGATACTTTCTACAATGGTCTCAACCGGACCAATCAAGACTCTTTAAATGCCTCGCATGGAGGTAATTTCTGAGCAAGACCACCAAAGAAGCCTTGCAAATTATTGAAAACAAGTCTCGTGTCCGCCTTTCCGAGCAAAGACATATCGCCTAATCGTTGGACCTTCTTCATCTCCGTGAGTACATCTAGCACCGATGCTAAGATTGACAAACTCACGATATTGTTCGAGCTTTGGTTCTTGCTAACCAAAAGAAAGTGACCTTCACACGCACACCAACACATGGTGAAGCGAAGAAAGTCGAGAGTTGTGTTACTTGTGGTGGTCCTCATGCATACTACAACTGTCATCGCCACCGATGGTAGTCCATTTGAAGCCAATGCTCTAGCGGTGCTTCACATCAAGGAGGTAATCAATACCGTCCTCAAAATGAACCACACTACCGTGCTAACACTAATCGGGCACCACCCGGTTTAACCATAATCATAACATGCAAAACCGGAATCAAAACCAACCTAGAATGAACCAAGGTTACCAAAACCAAGGTAATTTCTATCCTGCACCAAATCAAGGTTTCCAACATCAAGGGAACCTTAATCAAAACAATTTCAATCGAGGGAATCAATTTCATGGGAATATGAATCCTAATCAAGGAAATTTTCAAAATCAAGGCCCTAATCCTAACATTAGAGGCCAGAATTTTCCTAATCCACCTCCCGCCATTGTTCCAACCGGACCATCATCTGATGAGTTATTGAAATAATTCATGAAATCCCAAGATGAAATGAACAGGTTGTTGGTCAGTCAGATCGCTGATCTTAAGAAGTCTTTAAATGATCAACCCTCGGGCTCAGGAAAACTTCCGAGCAACACGATCGCTAACCCGAGGGGCGATGCAAAAGCGATCACAACCAGAAGTGGTGTTTCATATGATGGACCTGCTATTCCTACTACCTCTTCTTCTTCTCTCCCAAAGGTAGTGGAAAGTGAACCTAAGACACACAATGGACCTTTGACTCCAATGCCTCCTCCACTAGGAGCAATGAGTCAAGTTACCAAGGATACAACGGACAAGGTGCATTTTCAAGCCCATGGCATCAAGACACGTCCCACCTTCGGTAGTCCAACCTCAAGTTGTCTAGAAACCCAAGTCAAATCCAGAGTTGTTTTGAACCTCCAAGAGCTCCGTTGAAAACCGTAAATCCAAATCTTCTATTCCTTACCCATCACGTTTGAATGAGCAAAGCTCATGCGAAAAAGCCGGTCATCAAATGGACAAATTTTTTCAAATTTTCCAAGAGTTACATTTTGACATAAGCTTTGCGGATGCTATCATGTCGATGCCCAAGTTTGCATCAACTCTCAAACACATGTTAAGCAATAAGGAAAAGTCGTTTGAAATGGCAAAACTCCTTTAAACGAGAACTCGCCGTAGCTTATCTTGAAGAAGCTTCCGAGAAACTTGGAGATCCGGAAAATTTCTCTTACCTGTGTATTTCGTGAATGGTTGAATGCTTTGCCCTAGCAGATCTTGGTGCAAGCATCAACTGATGCCTTATTCAAGATGGAAGAAACTTTCTTCCGGAACTTACTCCTACATGCATGACTCTCGAGCTTGCAGATCGTTTCCATATCCCGTCCTCTTGGCATTGCCGAGGACGATTTGTGAAAGTAGGAAAGTTCCATTTTCCGACTAACCGTGGTTGTTGATTTTGATGCCGATCATCGGGTTCCTCTCATTGTTGGTCGAGATTCACGAGAACGGGCCGTGCTCTCATTGATGTATTTGAGCAAGAAATCACATTACGTGTTGGTAATGAAGTCACACCTTTAACCTTGATCAAACTTCGAGGTACTCCGTAAATTATGATTCCGAGTCGGTTAACCGAATAGATATCATTGATGTTGCTTCAAGAGTACTCAAGAAGTTCTTGGTTATTCTCATAATTCGTGAGTGGGATCCCACCACATCTTCTCAACCTATCATAGCCAATTCTACTCCTTCTATCACTCCGTTTGAGGAAGTGACTCCATCTCGGAAGAGATTGAAGCATACTTGGCTAGTGATTTACATTCCATGGGAAATTGATCACGCCCAATTAACATTGAGGGGACATACTTCATTGAGAAGTTGCTCAATGATGATCCATCATCAACCCTCACGCTAGTGATTCAATTCTGATGAGATTAATCAAAATGAGATTAACTGAGGAGATATTCTTCTAAGAAGTTGTTAAATCAGACACTCCTCCTCCTCTCCTCCCGTCAAGCTTCATAACAAGGAAGTCAAGTCGGTTGAGAAAATCAAGAATTTCCGAGGTTGAGCTTAAGGACTTACCTTCTCATCTCGAGTATGCATTTCTTGAAGGTGATGATAAATTACCCGTCATTATTGCTAGAGATTTGAGTAAAGATGAAAAAGTCGCTCTCATAAAAGTCTTGAAGTCACACAAGCAAGCAATTGCTTGAAACTCTCCGACATTAAGGGTATCAACCCCGAGTTTTGTACTCACAAAATCTTGATGGAGGATGACTTCAAACCAAATAGTTCAACATCGAGAAGAGTAAATCAAAAATCCATGATGTTATCAAACAGAGGTTATCAAACTTCTTGATGCATGATTGATTTACCCGATCTCGAGATAGTCCTTGGGTTAGCCCAATTCATTGTGTTCTAAAAGGGTGGCATTACGTTGTCACAATGAAGATAACGAGTTAATTCCAACTCGATTGGTTATGGGATGGCGTGTGTATTGACTATCGTAAGTTGAATGACGCCACCGAAAAGACCATTTTCCTCTACCCTTCATGGACCAAATGCTTGAGAGATTAGCAGAAATGAATACTATTGTTTCCTTGATGGTTTCTCGGGTTATTTTCAGATCCCCATTGATCCACATGATCAAGAGAAAACCACATTCACCGCCCATATGGAACTTTTGCCTACAAACGTATGCCTTTTGGCTTATGTAATGCTCCCGCACGCTCCAACGATGTATGATGGCCATTTTCCACGACATGATCGGGAAACAATGGAGGTGTTTATGGATGACTTCTCGGTCATTGGGGATTCATTTCAAACATGTCTCCCATTTAGATAAAATGCTTCAAAGGTGTGAAGACACCAATCTTTGTCTAAATTGGGAGAAGAGTCACTTTATGGTCAAAGAAGGCATAGTCCTTGGCCATAAAATTTCAAAAATGGGATTGAGGTAGATAGAGCAAAAGTAGATGTTATTGCTAATTACCTCATCCTACTACCGTCAAAGGTATTAGGAGTTTTTAGGTCATACCGGTTTCTATCGTAGATTCATACAAGATTTTTCTAAAATCGCCTCGCCTATGACTCATCTTCTTGAAAAGATGCTCCTTTTATCTTCTCACCGAGTGCATTGAAGCTTTTGAAACATTAAAGAAAAAGCTTATCAAGCACCCATTCTCGTTGCTCGATTGGGACTTGCCTTTTGAGCTCATGTGCGATGCAAGTGATTTTGCTATCGGTGCAGTCCTAGGGCAACGAGAAACAAGCATTTTCACCTATCCACTACGCAAGTAAAACTATGATCAAGCTCAAACTCATTACACCACCACGTAAAAAGAGCTATTAGCCGTGGTGTATGCATTTGAGAAGTTTCAACCGACTTAATCTTGACCAAATGCGTGGTGTATACGGATCACTCGGCTCTCATATATCTCTTTGCAAAACAAGATGCAAAGCCGAGATTGCTCCGCTGGATTCTCCTCCGCAAGAATTTGATATCATTATACGTGATAAAAAGGAGCCGAGAATCTAGCCGATAATCTCGTCTGCATTAGAAAACCCTCACCAAGATGTTTTCGAGAAAAGGAAATAAATGAAACATTTCCTCTCGAGACACTCAATGCGGTTTCTTTTCGTGGAAATTCTTCTACCCCATGGTTTGTCGACTTTGCAAATTACCATGCGGGTAACTTCATAGTGAAAGGGATGTCGACCCAACGAAGAACAAATTCTTCAAAGATGTTAAACATTACTCGGGACGACCCTACTTGTTCAAAATTTGTGCGGATCAAGTCATCCGACGATGTGTTTATGGACAAGAAGCTATTGACATTCTCAAAGCTTGCCATCTTTGGACCCACGGGGCCATCATAGTCTAAACTACACCGCCAAAAGGTGTTTGATTCCGGTTTTATTGGCCCACTATCTATAAGGATGCCCACGATTTTGTCAAAGCCTCGCGGACGCTTGTCAACGTCACGGAAATATATCTCAAAGAAATGAAATGCCGCTAAACGCCATTCAAGTTTGTGAGATCTTTGACATATGGGGTATTGACTTTATGGGGCCATTTCCATCTTCTAGAGAAACAAATACATACTCGTGGTCGTTGACTATTTGTCAAAATGGGTTGAAGCAAAAGCTTTACCTACCAATGATGCCCGAGTTGTTGTGAAATTTTGAAATCTCTTTTGCTAGGTTTGGAACTCCGAGAGCGATAATCGATGATCGTGGTACACATTTTGCAATGATCAATTTGATCGTGTCATGCAAAGTATGGTGTAACCCACCGCCTCTCATCGCATACCACCCCAAACAAGTGGGCGGTGGAAGTTTCCAACCGTGGTATTAAAAGAATTCTTGAAAGGACAAGAGGCGAAAACCGTGCATCCCGGTCGGATAAACTGGATGACGACTGGGCCTTCCATACATTTTACAAAACACCCATCGTGTACTCCATACAAGCTAGTGTACGGAAGGCATGTCATCTTCCGATTGAGTTAGAGCACAAGGCATACCGGGCCTTATAGCATGCAAATTTCGATATTCAGACGGTGGTAATCACGTAAAAGTTCAAATGAATGAATTAAATGAACTTCGTGATCAAGCATATGAGAACTCTTTGATCTATAAGCAAAAGACAAAGAAGATTCATGACTCTAAAATCAAGAACCGCGTTTTCAACGTTGGTGATCGAGTCCTTCTTTTCAATTCAAGATTGAAGATTTTCTGAAAGCTCAAGTCCCGTTGGTCCGGTCCATTTACTATTGCTAAGGTTTATCCTTATGGCACCATTGAGTTATCTCACCGATGGTCCAAATTTTAAAGTAAATGGTCATCGATTAAAGCATTACTTTGAGAGGACATTCCATCCATGGTTGTCCCGGATCTACAAACTTTCCCATGAACCAATGAATGCGGGATCGAGTCAAGCTAATGACTCGGTAATCAAAAACATTAGCACACACCATATGGGTTTTCACCCATATTTGCCTTCTTTCTTTGTTCTACTATCCTAGTGTGGGGAGTTGCCCCATCGTTGTATATAAAATCAATTTCAAAAAAAAAAAAATCTCATTTCAAATAATGGCCGTAGTATTTCCTTTTACGTTTTTGTTTCGCATAACCGCGGTACTTTGAATATTGAGGGCAATATTCATTTCTAAGTGTGGGGGAATTCTCACGAATTTTATCATGTATTATCCACCCAATTCCCGCTTTTGGCCAAATTTTTTTTGGAGCAAGTGTTTTTCACTTACTCAAGATATGGTAATCATCCGCCATGTCTAAAAACAAAAGGATTGGCTAATCCAGAGCAAACGGCTCTTGGTAAAGATTTCTCAAACCGCTTATGGCTTGCAATTTGCCCAAAATTGTATGGTATTCAACTCACCATATCCTAAAAGTGAAGAGTCACAGCCCGCAAGTGTATGGCTTGTGGTAAAGGCGAAGGAAAAGCCATAATTGGTAATCACCACCAAAGATAATATCGATAATTTATCTAAGAGTTGGTTAGTCCAGAGAAAACGGCTTCGTAAAGACAAATCAAATTCCTTTGTTTTATGATTTGCTCAAAATCATTTGGTTATCATTGTACCAAGGTTCTTACTTGAATCAAACAACCGGCTACTCCGTAGTGATGGCTTTTGGTAAAGAGTTTTAAAATCCATTAAAATTCTAAAACATTGCTAGGGACTAGCAATATCTTAGTGTGGGGATTGATGAGTGTCTAAATACTCATCATTTTGTACAATCTAAACCGCAAAATCATCTCGAAAACACTCAAAAATGCATTAAAATGATGAAAATATCACAAATCAGTGTTTTATGTGTTTTAAATGCAAAATATCAAAATCGATGAAAACGTATCAAGTTTGCAAAATTGGCGCTTTAGTCCCCAAGTTTCAAAAATTGTCAAATCTAGTCCTCGTAAATCAAAATGTGGAATTTTATCATTCAAGGTCCTTGAAATATTCTAAGTTGTCAAAAATGATCCTTGAATGAGTTTTTGGTCAAATGGCGTAAAAGGTCCTTAAAGTTTGAAAATTGCAAAATTAGTCCTTGGATATTTTAAATGGAATTTTATGCAAAAGTTATCCTTGTACTATCAAAGTTTGTCAAGTTTGGTCCTTGTGATAAGTTTGGAAAAGTGTCATGTTCAGTCCTCAAGTTTGGAGAAGTTGCAAATCTAGTCCTTGTGTTATCTCTACTAAACCAAACCGGACCCTTATGTTATTAATACCAAGTCCAAATCCAATCCACTAAATCCCTAGGCCCAATCCCAACCAAGCCATGAACCTCACCCCGTTATATCAAACGGTCAAAAAGTCAAACCCCGCCCAAATACCACCAACACTGCTCATCCTCCTCAACACCATCGAAATCCAAAACCAAGAATGGTTTTCCATCTTTTTCAAACTCACCACTTGTCTCACCACCCCATACCTTGTCCCTCCACCTCCACATCTTCCCAAAACCCATTAATATCAAATAACCGCTCAAGAAAAATTGGCGCCAAAATTCCAAATGGACGGATATGATGAGTTGGATGATTTCAATGGCTCAGATGAGGTGGGATACATTCAGAGGTCAACATAGAGTCACAAATGTCATTATAAAGAGGAGGAGAAGCAATGTATCACATCATCTAGAATTTTTTAGTTTACTTAATGTCGTTTTAGCTTAAACTCAATTTTCAGTGTATGTTTTAACTTAAAAGCTTTGTATTTCAAGTATTTAGTTTGTAATAAATCTTTTGAAATCATCAATTTCAGTTTCAATTCAAGTTTCCATTTTATGCATATTTTCAAATTTCAAAAATCTCATGAATGTTCTAATGTTGTTAGTTGATTGTTATTAAGGACTAAATAAGCCACATAAGCTCCTAGATAGCTTCTAAAAGCTTTTAGAAACATTAAAATTCAGTTTAGAATCAAAAAGGAAAAATCACCAAAAATATCAAATAATTAGTTGAAAAATCAAAAATCATAAAAAATGGTGTTCACAGCTGGAGCAGGGTAGATTGTGGATGGCCTTGGGTTAGTGGCTTAGTGGTAAGCCTATAGGAGTGGTCTTGTGATCTTGGTTCGTGATTTCGCTTGGATAGCCATTTGTAAGCCTTTTGTTCATTTTGCATTTCAATTGTTTTAATTATTTATTAGCTTGAATCTCGTGTTTTCATGATCATTAGCTTTAGATAAGGATAATTAACCATTAAAATCGCTTGTTTGTTCATTTAAATTTGTAGTTGTTAGAAATCTAATTTTGACAGCTTAAAATAGCATCATGGTCATTTCTTAAATTCTTGTTGTTAGTATTGTTGTTTTATGCTTCATTAGTCTTATTAAAGGATACTACAAGGTCTCAGAATCGTGGTATGTTTTAATCTTTGAAATCCTTTGAAAAGTTTTAATACAACAAGATAAAGGTTGTTTGGTTGCATTTGTTTAACTGCACTCAAAGGTTATTCAAGATAGTGTTCTTGATTGTTTTGTGTCACACTTGTTCTAAATAGCTCTAAGGTACAAGAAAAACAAGTCCTTGTTAGTGTATTAGTCAAAATCACTCTTAATCTCATTTAAATCATTAAATATTAAGAGTTTTAGTGTCAAAATCATCAAAGTAGCTTAAAATCTGTTAACGTAGCTTAAATTAGCCTTATTATAGCTTATCATAACATAATCAGTAAGTAGTAGTGATTTAAAGTTCATAAAAGTCAACTTAACTAGTTTTTATAAAAGTCAAAATTTTCCTTTTGGTCGTTTTTGAATTAAATAGATAATTTTAGTGTGAGTTTAATATTGAGTTTCAGCTTAAAATCTTTGGGGTATTAAAGTTTAGTTGCCAACTCAATTAGAAAAATACTAGTTTACTTTTAATCATCTTATTAAGTGCTTTTGTCCAACTTTTTGAGTACTGTTTGAAAATGGTGCCTGTGCACGAGTGAGTGGTCCAATTTGATAAGCTCACAAATAGCTTATTAGTTGGCCTCACCAGATCCTTGGTTCTTTGGAAAGCCAACCAAGCCATCTAGAGGTGCCAAGCTTAAGTTTTCATTTTGTAGCTTGTTTGGTAGGGCCGCAATAAGCCTCAACCTTGTCCCATTTCGTGTTGATCATAAGTGCTTATTATCTTTTAGTAGCTTATCAAGATGCTTGTTTGTGTTTTTAGCTTCATTTGAGTAGTTTTTAGCTTGTTGCATCTTATTCTACCCTTGGTTCCTTTGAGCTTAATTTGTGAGCTAAAACATTTGAGCTTAATTCTTCAAAATAAGCTAAAACATCCATCGTTAGCTCATAAGCTTGTCAAACGTAAAACATTATTTTTAAGTTTGAAAATTTTTGTCTTTGTAAAAGTAGCTTATAATCGTCAGTTAAGTAGTTTTCAAAAGAAAATCTGCTTAGTATTTATTAGAAAACATCAATTTAAATATAGTGATAGCGTTTATTTAATTGAGTATTATTTTATATTTTCCAAGTTAAAATTTCATTTTTCCGTGTTTATTTTATATTTTCTAGCATTTAAGTGTATTTTAAATAATAATTAATTAGTAATAATTAGATAAAAAGTGTAAAAAATTATATTCTTAGTTTTAAAATAAGTTTTATAATATTTTAGATTTTTTCAAATCATAATTTTATTTTTCTAGCCTTATTTCATATTTTCTTTAATTTTAGAGTATTAATAAATAGTTTAAAATAGTTTTAATTAATAATAATTAAATAAATAGTTATAAAAATAATTTTCCTTTTCTAATAATTTTCTTTTATTTTTAAGATTTCAAAAATGTCATTTTCATATTTTTAGGCCTTTTATTTCTTAGATATCACTTTTTATTTTGTACGTTTACGTAGTTTTTAAACGTACGTGTTTTACGTTTGTCTTATCTGATTGTTGTGCTTTCCAATTCTGTATCCAATATCATTCCAATCAATCAGTAGTGTAATTTCCAATCCAAACCTTTACTGATCACTATCCTTAGTGATCATTCTATCATCTGATCTAGTGTTTACACACCATTGAGTCTCCGTGGGACTTAACGACCCGGAATTCATTATATTCTCCCGATCTTAATTGCATTTTGTGTTTGAAGCGCTTTAAGTTTCTTACGGTTAGCCATTCACAAGTGGCTAGCTTGTGTGAGATAACTTGACGGTTTAGCACGAATCAAGGGCGAGATTGTATGGGTTATGATTTGGAGGTATTCCAACAAATATTTTGGGTAACGATTGGGGGTAAGCGGAGGCATATAAGGTGGGTGACTTCCACGGATACGAAGGGTATACCATAGGTTGTCCATAGGGCATGCTTCCGTATGGTTGAGTAAAATTGGGGTTGTTACCGCCCGTTAGGTGGGGATAAACCCTCGAGGTAAGATTGAACACGAAAAGGAGGGTACATACCATGAGGAGGAAGATTTCTCCCTATTTAATTGAGGTGGATCGCCTTCACGCCGGATGCGTGAGAAGGGCGCAGCGGGAACCCCACTTCAGCTTCTTCCCTGATGAGCCGCCAAGAGTGGTGGCAGATTAACCTCCGTAGCCTCCCCTTCGGTGACTCCTTCCATTGGATCCTTCCATCGTCCTTCCTTCTTGTCGGAGCCCGCTCCGAGCATCTTCGAAACCAACCGACCTTCCGCTAGGCTTCGATCGCTCGGAGACCCTACCCTTAGCACCGAGCGAGTAGCCCGTGAGCCAAGGACCGAGTCTCCATTTCTAACTCTTCGTCATACTCATCGCTGAGTATTCTAACTCCCTACGATTTCCACATTCGGTCTTGCCTCCTTCGAGCTCTTAGTAAAGATTCTAATGCTTCGATGTTAGCTTCGACAAACGTTGGATCGACACGGTTCGGTGGTTAGCCGAGGTTGAAGCATGATTGTTGGGAGTTGTTTGAGGGTGAGATCGTGGTAAAAGTGGATGCGTTATATTGGGAAGGTTGCTAGGATCATCGACCGATTGGTGTCAAGGTCGAGAAACCCGAGAGGTGTATCTTCTCTTCTTGAGTCATGCCGTAAAACTAGCGAGAGTGATCGATTGGGTGTAAGTTTGGAATAACGAGACCAATAGTAGCGGGTCCCACGAATGGCGCCAATGATCGTACAATAAATCGATGACCAGCCTTCGATGATGATCGAAGGGTATGAGGGTGATATGCTTGCGCCAAACTTGTAGTCAATCGCAATAAGAAATAATAGACACTTCGTTAGTGATCTTGCAGGGTTGGGGCCCGCGAACCACCTCAGCGTGTGAATAAGTATGTGATATGAGTTATGGATAATATGATGTATGTGAAATCGTGTTTAGTGAACATACCATTGAAATGACTTGTCCAACCTATTTATAGGTGATGAAAATAGCTGGAGAGCGTTAGCACACGCTAGGAGATCATGGGGCGCCCCCGATTTATGGTAACCGCTAGGCTTCATCCCACTATCTCGGACTTGGCGGGAAGCTAAGGACATAGTGGGAACGTGGGGAAGACCAAGTCAAGGTTCTTGTTTGTCTTGGCATCTTCAGAGAAGACACCGGCGGCATAGGCTTCTCAATTGGCGGATTCCCAACCGGTAACCATGTCAATGATGAATGGTTTTACGCCACCAATGACTTATAAAGAAAGACTTGGGTCTTCGTAATGCAATTTCGATCGAGGTCGAGGGGGTCCTTCGACCTGATCGGAGGGTATGTCATCAAGTGGGAACCATTTTTAGATGAAAGGGTACTTTAGAGGTAACATGTACTCACATTTTCCGGTTTGCTATCTCAATACCAAATCACCAACTCATTCAACTCATTCATATATCAAAATGGTTAATGATTTGCACACTTCAATTTCTTATTTGAACACTCTAAACTGTGCATTTAGCAGTTCTATGTATATTATATGGAGGTGATACTCACACCACATCTTTTGATGCATGCACCACAATTTGTGCATTACAATATTGTACAGTACAAACTGTAATGCACAAATTATGGTGCATGAATCAAAAAATGTGGTGTAGGTATCAATTCCCATATTATATACTGCTTTATCAATTTGCACATTTGAGTGTACAAATAACAAATAAAAATGTGTCAATCAATTCTCTCTCTCTTTTTTTTTCTTTTTCTTTTTTTCTTTTTTTTCTTCCTTCACTCACAAGATGCCGGTCAACTAGCAATCTTACTCACTCAACTCACCTCCGGTATGGTGGCGCTCAACTGGTGGCGCCAGTTTTGGTGACACATTGATTGACATGGGTTGGGTGCCACCATACACAATCCTCTTAAAGAATGCAAGGTCTATGTTCGGTTACATGTAGCACTAAACACAGCAAGCAGTAGGAGTAAGCAATATGAATAGCAGTTAGTAGTAAGCTTGTTTATAAAAATTGTTTGATAATGTAGTTGTAGCTGTAATTATAAATGTGTAAAATTACGAAAAAAAACATATACACATTAAAAGAAATTGCATAAACAAATAATAAAGTTATTATTTATAATGTACTCATTACTTTTACATGCTTGACAATACATAAACGACTGATACGCTAGTTATAACTTATAATCGGCGTGCGTTCCATATTAATGTGGCAATATCGTTACCATTTTTTTTCATCTCATTAGATGTTCCGGTAGAAATACCTTCATTATTTGTAACCGAGCCACGAATTTCATCACATCCCATGTAATATGGATGTTGTTCGAATATAGTAAACACCATGTCTTCACTGTCATTACTATAAATGCAGTTAAGCAAAGCAAATGCGGCAAGAATTATATAATATTGAGTTTCCACACTATATTTAGGCATTTTACCGAGTATTTTCCATCGTATCTTCAAAATTCCAAATGATCTCTCCATAGAAGTTCGTAGATAAGAATGAGAACGGTTGAAAGCCTCTTGCATGTTTTTAAGTGGCTCATTTTCAAATTGTGATTTATAATATATTGTCTTTGGATATGGAACCAACTATCATTTTTTATTCGAATATCCTTTATCAACTTAATAATATTTACATGGTAAAACTTTAAAATAAGTCGCATGTAATTTATCATTAAGTTATGGTATAATAACACAAACATATAAAATTACCTTTCAAAGGTTTTGAAAAGTTCATAGATGGATTATTAATGGCATTGAGGAAAACGCGCGTATCGTGTTGAACCCTCCCATGCAATCGATATAAAGGTAAAGCATAAATTAAAATTACATAGCGATCATATTGAAAGTTGGTATATATTTTCTACCAATGTAAGTCACTTGTTCAGTCTGTCAATACAGACAATGCAATCCTAAATAATTGTTTTTTTAAAAGAAAATATCGAGATATAGTATCAATAATATAACTTCAGATAACCAAAAACTAATTGAATACCTTGAATACGACATATATCTTTTATCATTCATGATTTGATGTGGTGTTAATTAAAAGTTTAGATCCTTCGGATTTATCATCTCCGGCTAGACCATGAAAGCCTCTAGATTTAGCAGTTATTGCCTCTAGAACTTCATGAAATGCTCTATTAATAGTCTCTATTAAACGTTGAAAGTGCTCACCAACATCCCTATTAGACGCCCCTAATGCAAGTGTATACACAAATATTCCCAACTTCTCGAAAACCGTCAATTTATCACTCGACTTTAACCCGTAACTTGATTCCAGTTCCCCGCATAGTTTTAAAAATATGTTTGGATGCATTCTAAAGCATTAACATATCAGATAGGGTTACCATTTAATACTTCATTCATCCAAGCTTCTACTATTTGAGATGATGTCATGCACGGTTCGTTATGCAAATATTTGTAATAGTACGCGAAAACTAGATCGCATGAGTACAGTGAGTCCATAACTAAATGCAAATAAGCATGTTTCCTTTTTCTATTTCTTCTTTCAGTATCCATTTTAGTATCTATGTTGATTATGTTCATCTATACAAAACTGTATACATATGAGTAAAAATGAAAGGCTAATTACTAGGGGTGAGCGAAAAAACCGTAAAGACCGAATAAAACGAAAACCAAACCGAACCGAACCGAAAATAACCGAACTGAACTAATAACCGAACCGAATTTGCTAAAACCGAACCAAACCGAACTACTAATTCGGTTCTCGGTTTGGTTATGGGTTTGGCAGTTTAAACCGAAAACCAAACCGAAAACCGAATTCATATAAATATATATATATATTTTATATTTATATATGTATTTATATACTTTTATGTATATTTATATATAAATAAATACTATTAAAAGGTTATTATAATATAATAAAACACTTTTTATGCTTGAAATATAGTTTTTTACTAAATGTCTATGTAATTATTAATTATTATTTTTTTAAATAGTGAAATTCGGGTTATTTGGGTTAACTCAAGAACCGAACCGAATTAGAATTCAACCGAACCAAACCGAAAACCGAATTTGAATTTGGTTCGGTTCGGTTCTCGGATTGACCTAAATTTTTTTTTAACCGAATTAACCGAACTGAACTAACCGAAGAACCCGATGACCGAACCGATCAACACCCCTACTAATTACTAACATCTCATAGTTTGTTCAAATTTTTTTCAAATAAGTCATACACAAACATAAAAAATTATCATATATACAAAGACCTTCGATAACATCCGAATCCATGTATAACACGAATTCATAATATTCGAATATAGCATTGACCATGCAAAAAACATAAACTATAATGAAAATAAACGATCTAAAAATGATTGTAAACAAATTTGACACAACCTGTGCCAACAAACATATATATTTTTTGAGCACCAACAAACATTTATATAGGTGGCACTTTTAATTGTCTAAGACAACACCCTTAGGCACACATACCAATACCATACAGGCACATATTTTTGAAGAAAATGTGAAATATTTCAGATACTTTGATAGATAGGTAAACCTACCACAGTCAACAAGTTTATTCCTGTCATCTACTTTGGTAGTAACAATCAAGAAACCTGAAGCTCATAAATTAGTGGAATTACAAACAATTTAGAGCATAGACGAACCAAGTACCAACTGTTAGGCGGCTAACAATACTAAAGGGTTAATTCATGTACGCTAGCAAGAGGAAGGACAATAATTTTACAAGTTACATTCATAAGAAGAAAAAAAAATAGCACAACATTGACATTACAAACAACAAATCTAACCGAAACCGCTGACTAGCTCATAATGGGGCAGCTGCTAACCCATCAAATTTTGCAGCAACTTCCCTTAATTCTTGCTCAATTGCTTCCTCAGCTGCTTTCATTGCATCATTCTCTAAAGTCCATTTTTCCTTCTTCTGTAACACCTTCCTCCGTTCTTCCTCCAACTGCCTGATCTGTCTATCAATTTCATCAAGCTCATCATCGATTGTCTTTTCTTGTATCTTCTGCTCCTCTATTTTCTCTACAACTCCTTTTGACCGATCTGCCAGCTCCTGCTGTTTGTCCTTTAACAAGAGCAAACGTGTCAAACGGTCTCTTATCACCTGAACATCAAATCCATTACTTTCCAATTCCACAAGTGTTTCCAAACAGTCCTCTATAGCACTTCTTGGACCGTCAACTCTTAAACAATAAGTCCTGCCCACCACAGTTGAAAATGTCACCATGGTGCCAATGGCCATTCCTTCTCGAGCACTCTCTTTCACACCTAATAATGGACGAAAATGTGGGTTTTGTGGGATCTTCTGGAAGGCTTCCATTGATTCTATTGAGTGCCAAAGCGGGGTGCGTTTCACAAAGGGTAAGTTTTCTGCATTCATGCCACATGTGACGGCTTCCGGTCGTCTCTCGCTTGCTGTAAATATTCAAATTCCGGCAAAAAGTAGAGAGAGATTCTTGTCATTAATTATGTAATTAACAAGCAAGTTGAAACTGTGAGATCTATTTAAACTTGTATCACTTTTTTTGAGCTTATACTGAAAGAACCCTATATTTTGCTAAACCAGAAAAAAGTACAAAAATACGGAAAAGAAGTACATATTTTGCGACGCAATAATAAAATTTGCAATTTTATGCCCACAACTGCCAAAAATGTATGACAAAATTTGGAAAATCAAGTTTCACTACTTGGGGCTGTTCATGAAATTCGCAGTTCACACAATTTATTTTATGAGACATAGAGTTATTCGGGATAAACATGAAAAAGTGGTAAGGTTTGTAACAAGTCGCACTTAAAAGTGTCAAATTTGTAAATTTCCCATTATAATTTGCTTAAACGAGCTTTTACCTGGATTTTGAATAGGGATAGGAGAGTGCATTCCGTCAATCCATCTTGAAAGAGGTTGATCATCAGACACAGTGCCCAATAGTTTCCCAACAGAAGCGTTTGTTTTTCTTGTTCCCATGTTCTCGTCGGCTTTTTCTTTAGATGCATCTTGAGAATCTACACCATAAACTTTTAAAAGTTAGACACGGATATCTAATTCGTAGCAATAATCCATCAACGTTTATAATAAAGTGATTTCTTGCACCTTGAACTGGAGCCTCGGTGTTTATACTAATAGTCCGCCGTTTACCGCGTTTTCCTCTACCGAATGAATACTTTTTCCTTGAACGTTTAGCTTTTAGATCTTGTTCTTGACTTTCGTCATGCAGTTTGTCTTGTTTTAGAGGTTCTTGGTCCCTTTCCAATGATTTGGCTCCTGAACTTGTAGGTGAGCCATCTTCTTTCATTTGAGCACTTTCCACCACAGAAACTGAAGATGGAGCAACACCTTTATTCCGATGATTATCTGCAATTATTAATTAATCAATAAAGGATAATGTTTAAAACTATAAAGCAGTGATTTCTTATTAGTGGGGAGATCGAAATTATACCTGTCAGTGGAGTCTTGGGGCTTTTAGCTTGTAACTTAGGTGGCCTGCCCCTCTTTCTTTTTGGTGCAACAGTTGAAGTATTCTCTTCATGTACCTCCTAAATGAGAACGAGATACTATATTATTGAAGAACAACGCATATAAACAATGATTCCCAAAGGGGTTAAAGTTGAACCACCCAAGTCATAACTTCTTTTACCACAAGAAAAAAAAAAAAAATGATATTTTGCTTCGCTAATCTAAGATAATGCAAGTATAAATTTGTCACCTTATCAACCACTGTCAATTGTTCCGATGGAGCATATAATTGTTTTGCATCGCCTTCTGCAACACTTGGAACTATTTCAGTGGAGGACTTCGTGATTATCTTCTCTTGTGATACTGTATTCTCATTACACTGCAACCCCGTGACGACAGGAAGGACTAAGTCTTTGGTAGCATCTTTTTCCGAACTTTCTTGGGTTTTTGTTTTGCCTGAATCATTTTTAGCTCCTGAAAATTGTTATCAACATGAGCATTCCAGAACGTATGCATAGTTTCAAAATAAGCAAATGTAAGTGATTTAAAGGTAATTAGGAACAAATTGTAAACAAACCTTTGTCTAAATTCACGCTTTCATTCTCATTTGCTGCTTTCCCCTTCTTTTTTGAGAAATCCATTGTCGGAGTCTCTTGTTCAATACCTTTTTCTCGTGTACTACGCTGCAATAAATGAAAAGTCAATCTTGACCCTGAGCACGTTCCTCTTTGGACCCCAATACAATGATAATAATCGGATAGGTGAAACGTTACTAGCTGTTATTTTGTTAAAATTTCTCTTGGATTGAGCTAAAAAAAATTACATATGGTCCGATTTAATATATTAATAGATTCTTAACAAATGATATGATATACAACTAACCACTTTCTTTCCATAAGAAAGATTCTCAGTTTTACCAAACTCAGAATCAAGGTCCTCAGATTGACCAGCAGAAGTGCCATTTGTCTTTTTACTAGAATCAACCATAAAAGTTCCATTCTTCAGTTTCTTGGAAGGCGATGAATCATTATCATTGCTTTCAGGAATTGTCTGCTTCGTTCGCTTCATTATGGATGTTGCAACAGTAGATTGTTTAGCTAAGGTTGGAACTGTTTGCTCAATCTGCTTATTAATCAAAGAGCGAGTTGCATTCTCATCCGCGTCACCCTTCACAGAATAACATTCACCAACACACTCAGTACTATCGACATAAATATATGTGTTATCAGTTTACACCTGTTCACCCATTAATCTGATTATTTTTAAAACCCCTTGGTATTTTATGTTTTGTCGTAACTGTGCCTAATGAAAGAATATTTGATATTTGCAAAAACATGAACAGAAGTGCATTATTCTTTGAGATGCGACATTTAACATATTGCATTTTTACGAAGTTCCAAAATTATAAGATATTTTATTTCTGGATAGGTGCATCATCTTAATCCAGAAATGAATAATGTAACAGGGAATCCTTATTAAAGGTTAGGCTCTATATCTGATAACACATACACAAAAAGAAATAATAAATAAAGTGGGTCGTTGCAATTAAAAAACAGGTAGACCAATCAGCTATAGATGTAAAGATATGAATACCTCAGAAATGTTGAGCCCTTTGTTGTACCATTTGCCATCGTACCACTTCATGTGCGGCCTTACTTTTGAGGATATAAATGCTCTTTCCTTCTTACTGTGCTCAAAGAACACACTATACCTATTATCGGCAAGTTCTTTGGTAATTACTCCACTCCACCAGCCATAGTCATAATACACATCAACCTTTTCATGCAAACCAAATTTCTTGTCCCTCAGATGAGGGGGTGGTGGTCGGATATGCCAGTAATCTACATTAGCTTGAAGAAGAACCACCTGATCACCATTTCTTGGCTTCTGATACTCGACTAGAAAAATACTGTCGCCACAGTATTTTAGCACAGTTGCAGGAACCCAAACCTCATGCGGATCTTCATTATCAAATGCTACTTCTACTGTTTTACCTGCAGTGAACATAAAAATTGCTGTTCTCTTTCGAGAAAGAGCAAACAAAATCAGAAACAAGAAAAAAATATATATCACCAACTAAACAAGCGTTGCTTGATTGATATAGTTATCTATGTCACTTATTATTCCATTTTGAGTACTCTATTAATGTACATGCAACGGGGGTCACCAAACATAAATTAACTGGTTCAACAAGTCATGTTTTACATGTTCAGCGACAAATTTTTACATCAATTCTGACCTATTTATCCGGTTACCCTATGTCTGCCTATAAGATAGTAGAATACCTATACCAGAACAAAAAAGAAGAGTAAAAGTAGAGAGCTATATCAATCAATGAACCTTCCAATTCTAACAAGAAATCAATATCAGAGCAATGATAAATGGGAAAGTGCCAAGATTCTAAATTTTCTCTGCCATTGGCAGAAATGGAAGTTGATTTTCCTGAATCAGAACAGATGTTTTTACAAAAAGAAGCATACTTAGGTCCCTAAAATTGTCAAAAACGAACTTGCACGTCTATCTTTGTTAACAAAATTTTACATTTGCGTGTCTGGAAGTGAACATTTACTCCTTATACCCCAAATTGTCAAATTGTTGATCACTAGTCACATTTCATGACAATCTTTCTAAATTATAAACAATACTTACCAAGCTAAACCACAAAACATGAAAGAACCTCACAACATAAGGAATGTATTTGCAACACTAGCCCAAGATGGAGCTAGAGCTTCAGGAGTGTTTGTATTAGCTCATTCAATGGGCTTATAAGCTTATTGAATATTTGATAAGGGCTCATAAGCCATTAGAAATGGGCTTATGCGCTTATCAAATTTCCAATAAGCTCATTAGTCCATCAAATAAGATCGTACAGAAACTACAGTATTTTAAAAAGCAACTAATTAGGATTTTTTTTTTTTTTTTTTTCATTTGGACTGAAGCTTTGTAAGCCAAACGAAGCTAGACTTTTGAGAAACTTAGGCCACGTTAGTTGCATAAAAAGCTCTTTTTTGCAGAAACGTTTTCTGAGAAAACTAGAAAAATAGAAAACATGTTCAAATCCACATTTCTCTAGGAAAGTTTTCTATAAAATAGAAAATCGGTCTTTTTCACTTTTCTACAAAAAAAAAAAAAAAAAAAAAAAAAAAAACCAATTAATCAGAAAAAATTCCACAACTAAACACAGCCATACAAGCATTTTCCAAGTTTCTAACACTTGTTTAAAGAAAAAGAAAAACACCCTTTGATTTTTTAACAAAACTAGAAATGGAAAAGTAGAAATTTCTTCATGCAATGCAACTAATGTGGCCCTTAGGAAAATAAGCTTGAGCTCCCATAACTTAATGATTTTCTAAAACAAGTAGTAATCCTGAATACAAATAAATTAAGTAAAGCTAGAATAGATAATGAATAGTAATAAACATAAACCTCTCATTGAGTTATAACCCATTCGACATCGAACCATTTTCGATAAATTAAGTTTAATCGCTTCTTGTGCTGATTTATTGGAATCCGTCACTCACTCCGTTCTTGCTAACTCAAGCTGTCAGCAGTGCTATATTTTAGGGGGGTTTTCTAATCCTATATTTTAGGCAAAGGCCATTTTTAGAGTTAATTTAAATCGTGTGCCTAATTACATGCCTAAACCTATCTGTCAAAATCTTATTGATGACATAAAAAAAACCGCTTTTTCACAAACTAATAACTTATTGCCACATTCCTTTAGGCATATAATTAGTCTCATTTTTAGGCCTACAAATCATTTTCCTTTCATAAATAGTCTCTGTGGTGTCTCTGTGGTCTGGAATGTTTAACGGATTTAGTCTTTTTACTTTTTTTAACAGGTTTGGTCCTGTGGTTGCGACCCGTAACGGGTTTGGTCTCTTGACCAATTTTTCCGTTTGTTTGACCCTCAAATTTACATAAATGACATAAATACAAAAATAAGGTCTCGTGGTTTGTAGGGTATAACAAATTTAGTCCCTATTTTTTTATTACGTTTTGTTCGTTTTCATACGTTTTATGAGGGTGTTTGTTAAAGCCCATAATTGTCAAAATAAGCCACAAACAAAATTGTGGCTTATTTTATATAAGTCGAACTCATATAAGCTAATAAGCTCATATATAAATCAAAACAAACACCCAGGTGTTTTCGAAGCCTATATTTTAGGCAAAGGCATATAAATCATTTTATATGACTAAGAGCATTTTGTGTTATAAAGAGCTCAAGCTTTTCATTTGAGCCTCATCGGTGCCACATCATTATAACACAACTCCATAATACACTATCTATCATAACACAATAGAACCTTTTCATTTGAGGCCCATCACTTCCAATTCTATTTTCTTTTTAATTTTTTCAAATAAACTAAAATTCAATCATTAAAATAAAATTGCAATACGAAACTAAAATACAATACAAAAAAACGCAACAAACTACGATACGAAATTTAAAACAAAAATGATGATACGATACGAAATCACAAATCATCCAACAGTTCTCATCAAGCTTTCATATTTAGTTGATGAGGTCTTTCTTCTCATTTCCAGACTTGCAACACTTATTCCCTAACTGCCTTCAAGGCGATTGAGAGGCGCATATTTGGAGCATAATACGATTTAGCTCACTTAACAAATTTTTAACCAGTTGGAGTTCTTTTTCTTGTTCGGTGCGTAGTCGCCTAAGGATAGCCTTTTGCACCTCGTTTGGTTCGTTAACCATAGTGTTTGTGTGAAAATGAGTGATACTTGAAAGAGTTTGATAAAAAAGTTGTGTGAGAAAATGAATTATTGTAAAGGGGTATTTATAGGGGAAAATATCCGTTGGAGCCTATCAAATTCAAAATTTGAAACTGCTGCAAAAATTTAAAAGTACATTCATTTATTTAAACATAAAAGTATTTAACATTACAATACGAAATGTAAAATTACAACACGAAAACTAAAACATTTACGGGTTTTTTGGAGGATATTCATAATGAAGCGGAATGAAGGAAGGAGATATAGATATCCTCTCTCATTTCATTCTGCTTCATATAAATATCCTCAAAAAAAAACTCCTACGTGAAATAAAAATACAAATTATGATGCAATGCGAAATTTAAAACATAATACGAAAACTAACACATAATCGTCGTAAGTGTATTTTTCATGTAGCCAAATATACTTCGCATTGATCTGTTCTTGTATTCTCTCCGCATTTCTAAACAACGCATTATGCATCTCGTAATCTTTCGACGATTCTTCGTTTAAAAAAAGTCTATTTGAGCACGGTTTTCAGGCGGAATGTCATTGCATTTCTCGTATGCTTGTCTCAGATCATCTTTAGCTTTGCATGCCTTGTCAAACTGCATGGCTAAGTCGCTCAACGCTCGTTGACGAGTGGTATCCTCCGCAATTAGTTTATCAACTAAAGCAATGAATTCATCGATGATATGTGGAAGTGAACAAGCCATATCAGAGTTTTGGTAAGGATGAAGTGTTTTAAAGAGAAATTGTGTAAAAGTTTGTTTAAGTTAGGAAGTATTTATAGTGTAAAAGTGTGTTTAAAAAAACAAAATAAAGAAAAATAAAAAAAAGTTCTTGTTTATAACGTTTACCTACAAAACAATTTTTCTTTATTTACGTCGCCTGCATGACGAGTACCTAAGTGGTGAGGTGGGGCGGCGGAAGAGGGGACGTTTCGTGACACCTGACGCTTTAAGGGCATGTTTGGCGCAATGGGCCAAGACTTAGGTCAGAGCTATAGTTGGGGCTGGGGCTTATATTATAAGCCGAAAGTTGGAGCTTTAAAGTTGTTTGTTTAATTAGTTGGAACTAAAGCTTATTAGTATAAAACCGCATAAGAATACATTAAATTAAATTCAGATATATTTTTAGTTTTTGCGTGATAATCTATTATATTCTAAAAGGCATTTAAGTAGCTATAAGCCCATTTTCATGGGCTTGGCCTTGTGGAGGCTTATGGCTTATATATGCTTGTGTGACAAACAAGACTTATTTTATAAGCCGATTTATTTTAAAAGTTTAAGCCCTTATAAGCCCCTTAAAATCCTCTGCCAAACACAACCTAAGTCACACCACTTAAGCATTCACGTCACCTCAACTTTCTCTCCATTTACCTCCTTACACTCTCTCTCACATTTCATTAAAATACTCGCTTTATACACATGTAACTCACAAAATACCTCTCACACACACTCGCAAATCAAAAATTAATAATAAAACCATCTCATGAGCCCCACAAATGCACAAAGACCGAATGGTTACCTCCCTCACCGTTCATCCTCTTTTCTTCCCTAGTGTGAGGCACACCCAATTTAATGGGGTGGCGCGTGAAATTCGTCCCTCACGGAAGGTCACGAGTGACCCATAAGAGCAACCTGAGGGGGTGTTTGTTTTATAAAAAAATGTCACTTAACAGTTTCTTAATCTGATTCATTCAGACGTGGTCAAACTTTGGGTCATTATGTGCGTTCGTTTTTGTTCTCGTTTAGACGCACTCAGAGGCTAGAACCTATTAACCAACAAGATATGAAGGGATGTCTTACTACCTCTTAATGGCTTTAACTCCCTATTTTTTACTTTGTTACTTTAGTTTTGGTTTTTTGTTTTTCCCCCTTTAGTTCATCTTTTTCATTTCATAATTATATATTTTCTCGACTTTTCCTTTAGTAGTGATAATACGTATAAAGATAATCGTCATTGCTGATTTTTTTCTTTTTGCTAAATGAAAAATGTTAAATATGATATATGTTGATGACGGAAATGTTGAAGCACAAGAGTCTATGAAACAATAATAACATATAACTAATTTGTGAAATCAAATTGTAGCACGCGTATTTTGAGCATTAAATTAAATATTTTTAGTTATTCATTGTCAATGTTAAGTATATTATAAAATAGAGTAAACTACACCATTCGTCCTTGTGGCATACGTTGACCATCAAGGATCGTCCTTTAACCAAAAAAATTGCACCGTTAGTCCTTAACTGCGAAACGTTACTCAGCGTTGGTCCCTCACCCTAACCGGCGTGAGTAACGGGCGTTAAGCCTATTTAAGTCGAGGGTATATTTGTCTTTTCAGGGAGATAGGAGATAGTGTGGGTGGGAAAAGACAATCACATGTAACATAACCCATCATTTTGTCTTGTCCTTTCTTTTTGTCCCACTTCCCACCACATGTAACATAACCCATCATCCACATAATCAAACACACACAAATTCATCTCCCTCATCTTTCTTCACACTACCATCATCACCAATCTCCGATGGCAATGTTGTCATCTCATGTCACACCCCAAATTACGTGTTTTGCGTGAATGGAATACCTTGGGAGGACCGTCATAGCATCAAAGTTTACATTATATCGAGCGACCTAAAGTGTCGTTTGGAAAATACATCGTTTGATTAAGTAAAATAATCGAGACTTTACAAAATGTAGGTCCCAAATGAAAATCAATGTATGCGGAAATAGGTTTGATACAAGCCAAACGATGTTTTTAAAGTGTATAAATCCCATGTGAGACGCGTCGTCACCACGACTCTATGATATGTCCATATCATGCCATGAAGTGAATGCCTTAGATACCGAGATAAAACATGCTAAAAGTGTCAACACAAAGGTTGGTGAGTTCATAGAGTTTGTTAACAAGTAAAGCCTTAAAAGAGCGTTCATGTAACAAAGGCAAAGTTTTGGTCATTTAAAATAGTCCACAAAGCAAAGGCATCATAAATCCACTCGGCCCAAGTTCCGCCCATACAAAACTTGCAACTTTGTGTGTTTACAACCTTGCTAAAAATAGAATGACAATTATGATTATGCGCATCAAGGTAGTTAAAAATAGAATGACAACCCACTTCAAGACGGTTTGATGCTCTACTAAGTGATTCTGATCCGTATTGCTTTTCTCTGATTTGTTCGGAACTCGGTGTGAATCGTGAAGTTTTATCGTTTAGCATTCTGGTATATCTCAGTTTTTCTTTCTGGTTCGTCAGTAATAAGTCATGAGGAAGAATACGAGGTGGACTCGGATTTGGAATCTACGGCTACTGGTAGGTTTAATCCGACACAAGAATAGGAGTTTCGTTTCTGATTTGTTACCCTCTTTATGAGATTTTCTGACAATTGATTTTGAGTTAGGTTCTTTTGTTTTCATTTTGACGTTTGAATCTGGGATTATTAGGTTTTGTTTTGCAAGTTCATCTTTAGACGATTCTGCAAATTTTGTTTGATTAATGGAAATAAAACAAAATTTTGAAGTATATTCCCTGTCTGTTGTTTCTTCTTATTAGATTCGTTAAATTCCGTTAGTCCTCATAAGTTTCGTCTGCTATATTTTTATTCTCTTAATGATGTTGTTTATTTTTCCGTTTGAATGAAGTATGGCCATCATGATGGTATACTCATGTGTATCTGGTTTGTTATAGTATGTTATTTGCTTATCTGTGTGTTATCTGTATGTGGTATGTTTTGATATGATTAGTATGTGTTTTGTCATGACCCGAGACCGAATATAATGACAATAAGAACTTGTTATGTGATGCAAGTATTATGACGCTGATCAACGTAATAATACCGAGATCACATAATCTGAACTTATCAAGGTATCGACGTCTGGAAATGCCTGCGATTGATGTGTGATTAGACTATTTGACTTGTATCTCATTATCCGGTGCTTCTCATGTTCGCTTGGAATTCGCACCTATTTGTGAGATTTTAAATCGATGTCTGTTTCATTATAAGTTTTGTGTGTTTGGAGTCCGAAGTTGTTATGATCTGCGTGAACCTCTAGATTGCTATGATCACCTTAAGCTTATATGTCTCCCCATATTTCGCGACTATTGAGGCGGTAGAATTTATTTCGCCTATGCATATGATGTCCTCATCATTAGGCATCCGAATAAGTTAGAATTTGTCGTTTGATTTTCTGCGTCTCATCTCATTCTCCGCCATTATTCTAATGAGTATATAATTATCTATTATAAGTATTTGACTATTTATTTGATTTACGAATAAGTATGAGATTGAATATTCGATAAGAAATCCATTTATTCCAAGATAAGATTAACGTTCGTTATATTCCTAGAAATTCAACCGATTAGTTTTACGCTCGTTCGTCTTGTCCAATTTCGAGGACTGAAATTTTCTTTTAGAGGGAAGAATTGTAATACCGGAATTTCTAAAGTTCACAAAAGACCAAAATAACCTACAATTAAAAGTATGAAAAATTAATTCAAAAGATACCAAGTAAGCTATGTAAATTCAGTGAATTTTAAGAAATATCCCACATGACCTAAATAAATATTAAACACTTTGTAAAGGTAATTTTTATAGTTTATGATTATATAAAAATTAGTTTTGTATTTTACATATTAACCGAATTTACTTATTTAGATTAATAAAAGAATAAAACTAAATAAAAGCCCAATATAATTTATATTATTAAAAGACCATTTAATCTAAGTCCAATGCATTATAAAGCCCACAAGGAAAATAATAGCTCAAGTATATATATATAAAATATTCGGTTCCTATAATCCATTATTGCCGATAACCCTAAAACCGACTTCAAAACCCCTCACAAATCGAATTCTAGTTTCCAGAGGTTGAGACCATTTTTCTTGGACGAGATTCAAGGTATAGAAGGTGGTAAAATAGTGTTTAAGTTCCAGAGTTGCTGTGGTAATCGTTGTGAGTTTTTGAGAAGATTAGGGTTTCGACAAAAGAGAGGTTTTGTGCTTCTTTTGTTCCAACGATTCAAGCTCATCAAGGGTATGTTTCTAATGATGAATTCAGTCCTATAAGTCGTATATAACACATAAAAATTAGCCATGCATGATTTATAAGTCGTATGAAATTATTTGAAACCTAAAACCCTAAAAGCGTATATAATTAACGATTGAGCTTATAATATTTTTAGAGATCATGAATTGATTTTTCCAGAAGTTGTTACATGTTATAATACCTGAATAAAATACATAATCATGAATTCGAAGCTTGTGTGATTTGTCTTGGGTTTTTTTTCTTGGTTCGAAAAGCATAAAAAGGAAAGGTTTTAAAAGGGGCGATTAGGGTTTTGTATAAACTAGGGTTTCCTTATAATCATAGAAGGTAATTAATGAAGTGGTAATGATGAGCTAATGATTGGTGTAACTTAGGTTTAGGGCTTGCTTTTGATTTGTACATTATTCGGTTCTAAATAAAAAGGTTTGGGTTGGTTTTGTAAATATTGAAACTTAAAGGTTATTTTTGTAAAACAGTAAAATACATGTACTAAACGTATAAAATAAGTGTGGGGGCTAAACGTGTGATTTTGGATACTTAGAAGGTTATTCGAATGGTTATTTAACTTAAAGGGTATGTTTTGTAAATTCTAAAACCTTTGGGCTAGAAGTGTAAAATCTGATAATATAGGGTTAGTACGTGTAATTAAAGATGTTAAAGGTGCTATATGTAATTTTGGGTAATTATGGGTCAACGTGTGTAAATAAATTACGTAAGGACATGCATGAGTTTTGAGGTAACTTCGGTTTGTTTCCATATACGTTCTAGGTTAAAGTGGAAGTCATTAAAGGAGTAACATGTTAATTGAATGCGTAATAAGTAATATTGAAGGTATGGAAACCCTAGAACTAAAAATGAGAAGTTGATTAAGGGTTAAAAGTTAATTGTGTAATTTCGTTATTTCATGTGAGTTAAATTATGTAAACTACTTTGAAAGAGAGTCTTAAAAATCCGTCTTTGACATTTGTAAACCCTATGCTATGAATAATGATCATATAAGCTCTTATATAAGATGATTATCATATTTAACCCATACGTTTGGCTAATAAGTAATTGAAACCCTAAAACGTTGGAATTCGTCATTACTAAAAATGAGAATAATCTGACGACCTTAAAAGTATTAATGAGATTAATCCGTTATACTAATAAGTATTAAATAATCATAATCCGTGTAGATTCGTTGGAGGAGACGCGACGTTACATCTTCGTATTCGTTCATTCGTTGCTTTTCTCTCATTTGCTTTAAGGTACGGATATTCTGTCTTACTTTAAGACACTTGTGTTATCGTTCGAGATATTCGACCTTTTCAATAAAGGTTCCTCGTGTTATCCTTCTTCATCATATCTCTTATGCTTATTAGGATTCCCAATGCGTTGCTATGAACCCTTTTACGAATGTTTGATCATTACTTATCCGAATTTATGTTCTAGTGAACTATGCAATATCGATGTAAACTTATATAGGAAGACTCGATATATATATTTGTTGAACTCGCTATATTGGATTATGAGCTTCGATTATGAACTGTTTATGAATATATGATATGCCACTATGATATGAACTTATGATTTCGACTATCGAATATGAACCTTATGATATGAACTATCCGATATGTTATCGTGACCTTGCGTGTGACTATGATCCGTGCTATATCCAATCTGTTTGACTTAAGTTGGTTGACTATAACCAAATATTTAACTAGTCATGGGGTTCCATGTCCGATCGATGATGCACCTCGATATGACTCTAGGCGAGAGTGATGTTTCGCCACGTCTACGGATGGTGAAGCATATTTGTGAATATGTAGGAAGGGGCGATGGATGCATCCTAGATCGATCTGTTATCCGATATGTTATCCGGTGAATGATGTCGTGTGTAATACGTCTTCACAAAATTCGAGCTAGCTACTCCATATGTACATGTATTTTCTGAAGTTACTTTGGAAGAAGAAAGATATTTTGTTATGATATGTTAGTGAATGTGCTTATGACGTATTTGTTTAAGTGATAATTAGTTGCCACGCTAGATTTTAGGATTAATGTGTTTAAACATGATTCGTATATCTGATATTATGATTGTTATCGTTACTTGAAATGCGTTGATCTGTGAGATGAATGTGTTGGTGTATATTTGAGTGTTTTGAAAGTTAACATGTATGATGGTTCAGCTAAATTTGTAAACCTTGTCAATTGGTTAATTATCTGTCTGCATATGTGACCTACCATGTTTAAGACTCTGCTAAGGTTAGGAAGTGATATGAGAACTGGTTTTGCTATATTGTCTGCCATGACATGTCTGCTATTTCCACTGCTACAATATTGAAATAAGTGCTTTAAACGTTGATTAGTTGATTTGTATGAATGCCATATTTATTCTCTGGAACAGTTTTTATTAGTTTTTAAACTTTCCGTTTGGCTTATACGTAATCTGTTATTTTGATATGCTATGTGTTTGGTTGTTCTGATGTGTTTGTTTCTGTGTCTTTGATGTGCTATGTGATGTCTAAACTATTATGTGGTTGTTTGGATTTCTGTATATGTGTGCTTCCGCAGAATTCTAAAAGATCCTTCGTCATTATTTCATTTTGATTTCGTATTTCTATATTTATTCTGTTTTAGCTTTTGTTTCGTTATATCCGCTCATTTGGGCTTTGTAAGCTCACCAAGACTTTTCTTTTCTGCGGCGTGTATTAAGCATTTTCAAGATGAGCTTATGGGATAGGCGATCCGGGTTTGAGAGTAGAGTCGAGAGCAAGACTTTACCATAGAGATCTTAGATTTATTTTGAAGTTTTAGCTATTTATGTTTTTTGGATATTTTGTAAAGGCTTCCGCTTTTGTACATTAGTTAAAGTTCGATATGAAACCGTAGACAGATATCTTTACCCTTGTCGGGTCGGGGTGTTACAATTTATGGTATCGAGCCTAGGTTTTAGGACCTTAGAGCTTAGGCTATGACCTTGAGAAGTGGGTAGACATTAGGTTTCCGTCATTCGGATATCTTCGATTCCTTTTGATGGTCGCTCGATTTGACTTGATATCCTTTTGCCTTCACCGAATTGGCCCTCCTTGTTCGCATCGAATTTTGTTATTTTGTTTTCGCTCGTCCGTTTGTCGATCGTTAGATGGAGACTAACCGTGGAGCCGAAGAAGATGGTGCCGACCCCGCGTTCTTTGCGACGGTTCTGTCTTCGAGAGGTTCAGCGAAGTTACACTCATTGCCGCCTTTGTTGGAGACATCGGGATCTTTGTTGGAGGAAGTTGGATGGACCAACCAAAGGCGCAGAGACGGAGACAAGATTCAACCAGCCGGTGAGAAGATTCATCTACTTCATATGATTTGGGCGCGACTTATGTCACTCGATTCGTTTGTCATGCGCTTCAAGACGGTTTGATGCTCTACTAAGTGATTCGATCCGTATTGCTTTTCTCGATTTGTTCGAACTTCGGTGTGAATCGTGAAGTTTTATCGCTTAGCATTCGGTATATCTCGCTTTTCTTTACGGTTCGTCGAGAATAAGTCATGAGGAAGAATACGAGGTGGACTCGGATTTGGAATCTACGGCTACTGGTAGGTTTAATCCGACACAAGAATAGGAGTTTCGTTTCTGATTTGTTACCCTCTTTATGAGATTTTCTGACAATTGATTTTGAGTTAGGTTCTTTTGTTTTCATTTTGACGTTTGAATCTGGGATTATTAGGTTTTGTTTTGCAAGTTCATCTTTAGACGATTCTGCAAATTTTGTTTGATTAATGGAAATAAAACAAAATTTTGAAGTATATTCCCTGTCTGTTGTTTCTTCTTATTAGATTCGTTAAATTCCGTTAGTCCTCATAAGTTTCGTCTGCTATATTTTTATTCTCTTAATGATGTTGTTTATTTTTCCGTTTGAATGAAGTATGGCCATCATGATGGTATACTCATGTGTATCCGGGTTTGTTATAGTATGTTATTTGCTTATCCGTGTTATCTCGTATGTGGTATGTTTTGATATGATTAGTATGTGTTTTGTCATGACCGAGACCGAATATAATGACAATAAGAACTTGTTATGATGCAAGTATTATGACGCTCGATCAACGTAATAATACCGAGATCACATAATCTAAACTTATTGAAGGTATCTGACGATGCGGGAAATGCTGCGATTGATGTGTGATTAGACTATTTGACTTGTATCATTATCCGGTGCTTCTCATGTTCGCTTGGAATTCGCACCTATTTGTGAGATTTTCGTCGATATCTGTTTCGTATAAGTTTTGTGTGTTTGGAGTCCGAAGTTGTTATGATCTGCGTGAACCTCTAGATTGCTATGATCACCTTAAGCTTATATGTCTCCCCATATTTCTGCGACTATTGAGGCCGGTAGAATTTATTTCGTCTATGCATATGATGTCCTCATCATTAGGCATCTGAATAAGTTAGAATTTGTCGTTTGATTTTCTGCGTCTCATCTGTTCTCCGCCATTATTCTAATGAGTATATAATTATCTATTATAAGTATTTGACTATTTATTTGATTTCTGAATAAGTATGAGATTGAATATTCTGATAAGAAATCCATTTATTCCAAGATAAGATTAACGTTCGTTATATTCCTAGAAATTCTGAAATCCGATTCGTTTTCTGTTCTGTTCCGTCTTGTCCAATTTCGAGGACGAAATTTTCTTTTAGAGGGGAAGAATTGTAATACCTGGAATTTCTAAAGTTCACAAAAGACCAAAATAACCCTACAATTAAAAGTATGAAAAATTAATTCAAAAAGATACCAAGTAAGCTATGTAAATTCAGTGAATTTTAAGAAATATCCCACATGACCTAAATAAATATTAAACACTTTGTAAAGGTAATTTTTATAGTTTATGATTATATAAAAATTAGTTTTGTATTTTACATATTAACCGAATTTACTTATTTAGATTAATAAAAGAATAAAACTAAATAAAAGCCCAATATAATTTATATTATTAAAAGACCATTTAATCTAAGTCCAATGCATTATAAAGCCCACAAGGAAAATAATAGCTCAAGTATATATATAAAATATTCGGTTCCTATAATCCATTATTGCCGATAACCCTAAAACCGACTTCAAAACCCCTCACAAATCGAATTCTAGTTTCCAGAGGTTGAGACCATTTTTCTTGGACGAGATTCAAGGTATAGAAGGTGGGAAAAATAGTGTTTAAGTTCCAGAGTTGCTGTGGTAATCGTTGTGAGTTTTTGAGAAGATTAGGGTTTCGACAAAAGAGAGGTTTTGTGCTTCTTTTGTTCCAACGATTCAAGCTCATCAAGGGTATGTTTCTAATGATGAATTCAGTCCTATAAGTCGTATATAACACATAAAAATTAGCCATGCATGATTTATAAGTCGTATGAAATTATTTGAAACCTAAAACCCTAAAAGCGTATATAATTAACGATTGAGCTTATAATATTTTTAGAGATCATGAATTGATTTTTCAGAAGTTGTTACATGTTATAATACCTGAATAAAATACATAATCATGAATTCAAGCTTGTGTGATTTGTCTTGGGTTTTTTTTCTTGGTTCGAAAAGCATAAAAAGGAAAGGTTTTAAAAGGGGCGATTAGGGTTTTGTATAAACTAGGGTTTCCTTATAATCATGGAAGGTAATTAATGAAGTGGTAATGATGAGCTAATGATTGGTGTAACTTAGGTTTAGGGCTTGCTTTTGATTTGTACATTATTCGGTTCTAAATAAAAAGGTTTGGGTTGGTTTTGTAAATATTGAAACTTAAAGGTTATTTTTGTAAAACAGTAAAATACATGTACTAAACGTATAAAATAAGTGTGGGGGCTAAACGTGTGATTTTGGATACTTAGAAGGTTATTCGAATGATTATTTAACTTAAAGGGTATGTTTTGTAAATTCTAAAACCTTTGGGCTAGAAGTGTAAAATCTGATAATATAGGGTTAGTACGTGTAATTAAAGATGTTAAAGGTGCTATATGTAATTTTGGGTAATTATGGGTCAACGTGTGTAAATAAATTACGTAAGGACATGCATGAGTTTTGAGGTAACCGGTTTGTTTCCATATCGTTCTAGGTTAAAGTGGAAGTCATTAAAGGAGTAACATGTTAATTGAATGCGTAATAAGTAATATTGAAGGTATGGAAACCCTAGAACTAAAAATGAGAAGTTGATTAAGGGTTAAAAGTTAATTGTGTAATTTCGTTATTTCATGTGAGTTAAATTATGTAAACTACTTTGAAAGAGAGTCTTAAAATCCGTCTTTGACATTTGTAAACCCTATGCTATGAATAATGATCATATAAGCTCTTATATAAGATGATTATCATATTTAACCCATACGTTTGGCTAATAAGTAATTGAAACCCTAAAACGTTGGAATTCCGTCTGTCACTAAAAATGAGAATAATCTGACGACCTTAAAAGTATTAATGAGATTAATCCGTTATACTAATAAGTATTAAATAATCATAATCCGTGTAGATTCGTTGGAGGAGACGCGACGTTACATCTTCGTATTCGTTCATTCGTTGCTTTTTCTCATTTGCTTTAAAGTACGGATATTACATCTTACTTTAAGACACTTGTGTTATCGTTCGGATATTCGACCTTTTCAAGAAGGTTCCTCATGTTATCCTTCTTCATCATATCTCTTATGCTTATTAGGATTCCCAATGCCGTTGCTATGAACCCTTTTCGAATGTTTGATCATCACTTATCCGAATTTATGTTCTAGTGAACTATGCAATATCGATGTAAACTTATATTAGGAAGACTACGATATATATATTTGTTGAACTACGCTATATTGGATTATGAGCTTCGATTATGAACTTACGTTTATGAATATATGATATGCCACTATGATATGAACTTATGATTTCGACTATCACGAATATGAACCTTATGATATGAACTATCGATATGTTATCGTGACCTTGTGTGTGACTATGATCATGCTATATCGAATCTGTTTGACTTAAGTTGGTTGACTATAACCAAATATTTAACTAGTCATGGGGTTCCATGTCCGTATCGATGATGCACCTCGATATGACTCTAGGCGATGAGAGTGATGTTACGCGCGTCTCGGATGGTGAAGCATATTTGTGAATATGTAGGAAGGCGTATGGATGCATCCTAGATCGATCATTATCCGATATGTTATCCGGTGAATGATGTCGGTAATACGCTCTGGCTTCTTCAAAAATTCGGGAGCTAGCTACTCCATATATGTACATGTATTTTCGAAGTTACTTTGGAAGAAGAAAGATATTTTGTTATGATATGTTAGTGAATGTGCTTATAGCGTATTTGTTTAAGTGATAATTAGTTGCCACGCTAGATTTTAGGATTAATGTGTTTAAACATGATTCGTATATCGATATTATGATTGTTATCGTTACTTGAAATGCGTTGATCTCGTGAGATGATGTGTTGGTGTATATTTGAGTGTTTTGAAAGTTAACATGTATGATGGTTCGACTAAATTTGTAAACCTTGTCAATTGGTTAATTATCATGCATATGTGACCTACCATGTTTAAGACTACGCTAAGGTTAGGAAGTGATATGAGAACCGGTTTTGCTATATTGTCTGCCATGACATGTCTGCTATTTCCACTGCTACAATATTGAAATAAGTGCTTTAAACGTTGATTAGTTGATTTGTATGAATGCCATATTTATTCTCTGGAACAGTTTTTATTAGTTTTTAAACTTTCCGTTTGGCTTATACGTAGTCTGTTATTTTGATATGCTATGTGTTTGGTTGTTCTGATGTGTTTGTTTCTGTGTCTTTGATGTGCTATGTGATGTCTAAACTATTATGTGGTTGTTTGGATTTACGTATATGTGTGCTTCGCGAAATTCTAAAAGATCCTTCGTCATTATTTCATTTTGATTTCGTATTTCTATATTTATTCTGTTTTAGCTTTTGTTTCGTTATATCCGTTCACTGGGCTTTGTAAGCTCGGCCGCTTTTCTTTTTCTGCGGCGTGTATTAAGCATTTTCAAGATGAGCTTATGGGATAGCTGATCTGGGTTTGAGAGTAGAGCTGAGAGCAAGACTTTACCATAGAGATCTTAGATTTATTTTGAAGTTTTAGCTATTTATGTTTTTTTTGGATATTTTGTAAAGGCTTCCGCTTTTGTACATTAGTTAAAGTTCTGATATGAAACCGTATTGTGATATCTTTACCCTTGTCGGGTCGGGGTGTTACAGGATGTTCCTCTAACGACTCACATTGTGCTGTATCCAAATGAATGGCCTTCCAACATATAGATGTTGGGATGTTCCTCCAACGACTCACGTTGGGCTGTATCCAAATGAATGGCCTTCCAACATATAAATATTGGGATGTTTGTTTAAGTCTAGTCACTACACGCACCAAGTCTAAAGTATAAGTGATGTTGTTTGGCAAAAGAGTTTAAGCGTTTTGATAAATAAGCATGTATCTCGCCCCAAATAGTTTATAGGAATTTAAGCGAGTAAAGCGGGTATGAACTCACTGTTGCAATAGTTACGATGACAAAGTGGATGTCTGAAATGAGACGCAACTCTCTAACCGCGACCTATTATGAATGATATGCTCTATTATAAGTCATGAAACAATGTCGTGTGCAAACTCATATGATATCCATACCACTTATGCGTTTTGGAAATAAAGTTTATCGTCGAAATATATGTTTATGACATATTGTCAAGTTACCAAATACTTTACAAGTATTTACGTCGAAATGATATCCTCGATAATCATTTAGTGATTTATTAAGAAATTATAGTTTTCGTCGCAAAATAATATAATTTGACAAGTCATGAAAGTGACTATATGGCCTCGGAAAGCTAGTCGTAAAATGGTGCACATCGAGTGTTAGGAAACAAACTCAACGGTTTTGGGAAGCTTGTATCATTATCTCAAAGTTTTAGCATTTAAGTTTTCATCCTAGAGGTCTCGATCATGGAGAAAATGTAGTTAAAGTATGGTACTTGTGTCCCACATATTGTTTAAGGGTGGTTTCGGCAAAGTTTAGCGACCGTATATTATTCATTACAACTCCGTTTGTTTGACGGTTGAACACTTTGGAAAATAGACCAGCGAACTTACTTTTACTAGAAGACATCATTTTATAAAAGTACTCCATCAATGTTAAAACGACCCTCAACATAGTCGCTTGTTTGCCGTAATACTTGTCTAAAAGAAATATATCGTTTTTCTTATATAATAAAGTTACGGCAAATTTGTTAAATCACGTGTAATTTAATCGTTACAAGTCCGTTTTCTACGTTTTATATGTCCTCGGAATCGTGATAATATATACTAATATATTTTGATAAATCGACACATTTTATAACGCTTAAGACTCATTTTGACTCGTAAAAGGCGAGATTACAAGGTGAATTTTACGTACCAAATATCTTTCGTCGTCAAACTTGAAAAATTCATAACTTCTTCGTTATAGCTCCGTTTTAATCCGTTCAAGCGGCCACGTTTCGTTTTAAAGTATATTTTCCAAATATCTAGCCCAAAATATTTTACCAACTGTCGGATTTTCCAGATTTTCAAAATATTGACAGACCCTTATTAATAGTTGTCGAAATGAGTTTTTCACGCGCCAAACCTATTCTAACCCATTCAAAACAACTCCGAAGCTATTCTAATCCTACCATACACCTTCTTAGGGTGTCATGGGTTCCTAGACATCACCAAAAATAATATATAACAAAGAGTAATTATAGGATGGATTATATATATATAACACTTAAAAACCTTAAAAAGTGGTATGAACATCACATAACTTGCATGATTTACTTGAATATGATGAGATGAATACCAAATAAATATAAAAGATGATCATGAATATGAGATGCTTACTAGTGACTTGATGAGGTTAAATGAACAAAGGTTAATCCTAAATACCCTAGGTTTTTATTCCAAAACCTTGATTAAGAGTATGTTATAGTTGTGAATTAATCTTGACTTGAAAAAATATGATCTCCTTCTTGAATTGATAGTGTGGCGGTTTGTGGAGAAGAAAAGAGAGAGAAATCTTGACTTGAAAGCTTTAAATTATTGTGATTGTGTGTAAGTGATTGGAGTGTAAATCTATATAAGAAAAGAAAGATCTAACAACTCTTGCATATCTTGGTGAATATTTATAATACATATATATATATATATATATATATATATATATATATATATATATATATATATATATATATATATATATATATATATATATATATATATATATATATATATATATATATTTTATTATTATTATTATGTAAATGTATAAGTGTAAGTAATGTAAAATTACTTGAAAGTAAGTAGTAACACATAGTATGGTTAAGTAATATTAGTAAGTTGTATACACATTTGAATATTTAAGGTAGCGTTAGATAAAAATAAATTTTCACGGGTCAAGATAAAATATATTGTAGTCATAAAAATTATAAAAATATATTTCTTGCAAAATTTGAGTGAAATAATAATTATCGAGTAGTATTTACAAAAACCATCGTAATTATATATACATAACAATTTATATACAAAATAAATTTAAAACACCGGGTAAACTAATATTATAATTTTTATAATCTTAAAATGAGTATAAAAATATATTAGGATAATTTTTGAAAGTGTCGGATCAATTGCTCAAAATAAATGATTACGCGATAGCGTTTATTTAATAGTAAATAAACGTTTATTGAAAAATGCAAAACCATGCACGAACCGATATGAAATGATGAATATAGAGTTTGAGAAATGACCGAAAATTGAGAATTGTGACATCTCACCACCGGTAACACCACGTCATACAATCACAACCAAAAAACATCAACTTGCAACCACCAACCACCTCCGACGGCTACAACAACAGCGTCACCACCATCATCGCCGCCACTGGCTACTCCACCAGTGTTAACGACTGTTAAATTTACACAAGCAAGGATATTTTGGTCTTTTTATTACTTCTCTCTCTACTTCATCTTCTCCACTTATCCATTAACACAAACTCCACATTCTCCAGAAATCTTAAGCTTTAAAAGCCTTGAACTAAAAAAAAAAAAAAAAAAAAAATGAAAATCAAGAACTTTAATCTTTCACCCAAAAATTTTTATACCTCTAATATCCAAACACACATATATACACAAGAGCATATTTCCATCCAAAAAGCTCAAGATGTCATGACCACCACCACCTCGACCTTGAACCATTCTCAGTCACCACACCTCCATCGTCCAAACAAGATTTATGGTCGAATCTTGATTTTAAGACGTTCTAGATTGTTGCAAATCAGATCTCGAGAGTATGGTGGTTGCTTATCAAATCAATTTAACCACACAGATTTAAGCCCATATACAAAAAAGAAAAAGAATAATAAAAATAAAATTAAATGGTTAAGGAATTGGTGATTTTTCAGCTTTGATGTTTGGATCATAATGACTAGGAATAATTATAAGATGCCTTTTTGTGTTATGTTTGATTTGATGGATTTGAGTGGCGGCGGCGGCAGATCTAAGTGAAGGTGGATGTGGCAGCGTTTTTTGGTAGTGGTGGGCAGTTCTTTGCTGAGGCGGTGTTTTTGGTGGTGGTGGTGGAAGCATTTCTTCTTGCAACAAATCAGCATTCTTTGCGTTTTTGGTGGTTGGTGGGTGTTGTGGCAGCGAGGGTTTTGAAGGTGATAATGGAGTTCTTGATTTGTTGGGCTTTTAATTGTTGCGGTGATGACTTATTTTTTATTTAGGTATGTATTGGTTAAAATGTATGAAGGTGATAATGGAGTAATCTTGTAATGGTTGTGATTGTGTTTTAAGTGACGGGTTTTTGAATTTTTGGCACAAGAATTTAATAAACATGATGATTTGGGCTTGTGATGGTGGCCGGAGGTGATGAAAGTGGTGTGGGTGAAGATGAAGATTGTGGGTAGTTTGTTGTTTGAAGATGAGGTGATGATATATTAAAGGAAGAAGATGAACTTCAGGTTAAAAAGACAAATATACCCTCGACTTAAATAAACACGCTAGTTACTCACGCCGATTAGGGTGAAGGACCAACGAGTAACGTTTCGCGATTAAGGACTAACGGTGCATTTTTTTTGTCAAAGGACGATCCTTGATGGTCAACGTATACCACAATGACGAATGGTGTAGTTTACTCTAAAATATTTTACTTTTTTTGCAGTCCAATTATCGTATATTAATTGATAGTGATAGTTTATAAAATGGTGAAGATGTTTAACAACATGAGTATAACATATCAACAATATATGACTACTTAAGAGATCAAATTGAGAGACAATGTTCTTAGATATTTTATTTTAACAAATTATGTTTTTACATTGTTATGATGTGTTAATTTTATGACTCGGTAGTTATATATAACGTTTATAAACATTTATGTATCATAAGTAGGAAACTGCATTATATTTACATCATTCAGACATCTTTTTACAAAAAAAGAAAACAAACAAACAATATTATTTCATTCATATTAGATATTTACGCCTCAAATTTAGATTCAGATATGCAAATCAGATTCAGATTTAAAGTGTCTTAATAAACAAACAACACCTAAGTACTTACTATAATTAATGTGTGGGGTAATATTACAAGAACATCAATATCTAAAATCTTTTATATAGTAAGAGACCGAGAAATTAAATTTTTAAGGAGTTTTTAGTCGTACTAATATGAGACTTCGATTTTCTCATGTAGACGAAATTAAGAACTTTCTTTCGAGCATTATTTTTTACTGTTGAAATTTTCGCCCTAAAAAATCACATGTAATCTGTTATTTTAAAAATCACATATTAAAATCACATGTGATTAGCTATTTTAAAAATTACATGTGATTTCACAAATTATATGTGATTTCACAATCACGTGTTAAAATAGTGAATCAACTACGATCTTACAAATCATATGTGGTTTTCAGGGCGGAAATTTCAGCACTCACAAAAAATCGAAGTAAAAGTTTGTCGAAAGTATAGAAGTGCCCCTCTATAAAGATGACTTAATTCTCGTCGCGATGGTATAATTTGTTTGGCGTAATGGTTAACGGTTGTGATATATTTGATTTTTAAAGGATGATGAACACGTTTTTTTTTTTTTTTTTTTTTTTTTTTTTAATTTGATGAAAAAATGAGCATTTGATAGAAAAAAAATTTATTGTTTTTCGTATTTAGATTCCTTGAGAAAGAATGGTAAAGAAAATAGTTGAGAATTTTGAAAATCCCATTTAGATGCAATTATATTTTTTTCATTTTAATAAGATTACCTCGGATTGCGATGGTGGGTGGCGACGTCGAATATGGAAGTTAGAAATTTTACCAATGGTAATTATGGTTAAAATTATATACTTGAATGGTAGATTGGAAAACACCGTCTTTTTTTTTTCTTTTTTTTTAGAGAAAAAGAATAAAATGATAGGTTGGTGTTTTTTTTTTTTTTTTTTTTAATTAAAAGTGAAAATTTTACTTTTTAAAATTGTTAGAAAAAATATGACTAAAAGGGTTTTCAATTTTTCTATTTTATTGAAAAAAAATAATAATAATAATAATAATAATAATAATAATAATAATAATAATAATAATAATAATAATAATAGTTAAAAAAAAAAAAAAAAAAAAAAAAAAAAGATATTTTCACCCTAACACGCTAACTTTTTTACTTAAAAGAACTCATGACAAGAGTTATAACAAGGGGCAAATTTTACAGAGATGATTTACAAAAAATTGTGAATAATGATAATTCATAGAAAATTGGCTACAAAGTTATAATCGAAGATAAATGTGGCAAAATAGGTGGGTCAGGTGAGGTTTAAGTCATAGGTCTAGATGGATTTAGTCTATACAGGTCCGGGTCTAAATGGGTCATGAGTTTTGATGGGTTGAGTCTTATCTAGATATGTTTTGATCCGATCGACAAGATTTTTTTTTTCTTTTTCTATTTTTAGTAAGAGATAAATAAATAAATAATAAAGTAAAAATAAAAATTTTGATCCGCTCTGTTATATAATTTTATTTTCTATCGCATACCCAATTAGACCCATCTATAATTTAGAGAGATCAAACTAAAACTCATTTCTTATTAGATATTTGAGTATGGATCTAGTGTGAGAAAAAATAATTAAATGAGAAGAGTGAGAAATAATTGGAGCCACATATTTCAAATAAAGAAAAAGAAATAATAGGGAGATGCATATATTTTTATGGATGCATTTAATATTTGTGGTTAAGGTTTCTTCTCATTCTTCCCGTCTTAGTTATATTTCTCATTTGATCCTACCGCTTAGATATTTAACCAACTTTACCCATATCTATACTACTTTATAATGCATTTAGGCCTTCTAAAATTAAAAGGCTTAAAATTCAGATTTTTAAAGTTACTTATTATGGAAAAACACGCTCCCTCCCTCTCTCTTCTACACATAAAACACACATAAAACACACACCTCTCTCTCTCTCTACCCTCGCTAACCACCCTCTTCTCCCAACCACCATGGTCGTCCAGCCACCACCGGTCTTAAGCAAATTTTCCGCGAAATCTTTTCTTGCCGATTCGATAGATCGGTTAACCTTACATCATTTCGGAGATTTTGAGCCTCGGCTCCCCCTGCCAGCCACGCGCGCGCGCCACCGCCGTGCCACCACCATCTCATCACATCACCACCTAAAAGCAGTAATCGACCCTCGTGGTCATTTCTATCAATGCACGTGTTGTGAGAACCCTCACGTGTTGTGAGAACCCTCGGCGAAATCTTTTTCTTGCCGATTCGATAGATCGGTTAACCTACATCATTTCGGAGATTTTGAGCCTCGGCTCCCACCACAGCGCCACCAGCGCGCCACCACCGCCATTGTCACCACCATCTCATCACATCACCACCTAAAAGCGATAATCGACCCTCGTGGTCATTTCTATACAATGCAGCGGCGTGAGAACCCCCGCGCGTGGTACATCTTGAATATAAAGATTCGGTGCGGGTTGTTTTGAGGTGAGCGTATCACCACCGCCGCCACCGTCGTCTTCCCCTTCTCTTATCTTTTTCCATCTCGTTGTGGTAAGTGGTCGCGTGACCGTCTCGTATTTATGTTTCATTTAAAACCGGTGGTTATCAAGTGCACTGGCATGCCGCATGCGTGTGTGCACTCGCTAGTTTAACCAATATGTCTTAAGTTGCCACCTCTAATTGAAGATTTTTAATACAAGAAAGATGACGTTTATACATAGATGATTTAAATTGTGTCGAATAAAACTGTGACAATTTTTATCTATCATCAATACATTAAGAGGGCGTTTGGTTTGGGTAATTTGAAATTCCGGAATTTTAAATTCTAGAAAATTTAAATTCTTGAGAATTTAAAATTCCGGAATTTAAAATACTTTCGCATGTTTGGTTGATGAAATTTATAAAAATATTTTTATTTTTTAATATAAATTTCATAAATATTCTATTTAAAAGTTAATAAAAAATTATAAAAAAGTTTATAAAAATTTATAAAAAAGTTTATAAAAATTTATAAAAAAGTTTATAAATAATTTATAAAAAGTTTATAAAAATTTATAAGAAATTTATAAAAAAAATTATAAAAAAAGTTTATAAAATTTATAAAAAAATTTATAAAAATTTATAAGAAATTTATAAAAATTTATAAAAAAAAAAAAATTTAAAAATTATAAAAAGTTTATAAAAATTTATAAAAATGTTTATAAAAAAATTCATAAATATTTTATTTAAAAGTTTATAAAAACAATAAGAAAAAAGTTTATAATTTTTTTTCAAGCAAATTAAAATTTCTCACTTTTGGAGGCATTTTGATTCTCCATTTTGGCAATTCGGGAATTCTAAATTACTTCAATGCCCACATTTGAGTTACCAAACAGAGACGTTGGAAAGAAATTAAAATGCAACGCTGCAATATCCTCCAAATGCACAACCAAACGCCCTTAAGGCATCTTTGTGGGTTTGGACCAGCCCCAAAAACTCTAGGACATTTGGTAGCTTGACCGGACCCAAGTTTGTGCGAGTGTAACAATTTTTATTTTATTTTATTTTATTTTATTTTTTAATTATTTCTGGATTTAATATAGTGTTAAAGAAGAAAAGCCGCAGACTAGGGTGTCCATGGTCTTGGAACCGTCCCGAACCGGAACCGGAACCGAGAAAACCAGAACCGAAAATAAGGAAAAGTGGAACCAAGAACCGTCCCAAGTTTTTCGGTTCGGCTCAGTCGATACTCGATCCCGACGGAATTTTCGGTAATTCCATGAGTACCAAAGTGTTAAAAAAATATGTTTGGATGGATGTGAAATTATGGTAATCGGTTCGTAAAACTTCGAAATAAGTTGACAACCACGAAAATAATTTATCAATCATTCATTATCTACGAAAATAATTACAAACTCACTTATATCAATCATGGTGACTAGCTTACAATAACTTACATGGTGACAATATACCATGCAGTAACGCCATAATAGTTAATTGTTGCTCACTTTCTCGACTTTTATCATTAAATTTAATGAATAATAAATTCCAATAGTTAATTACAACTTCTTGTTACTAAGCAACACAAAATTGCTCATAATTTTAGTTAGAAAAAACTTGCTTTCATGTCGATGAATGATGTTGATGAATGATGTTTGAATCTTTGAATAGAATCAATGGATTAAAGGTTAAGGTTTATAGGTTTTAGGTTTAGGTAGGGTTTTTATTTTCTTAAAAGTAGCATACATACGTGTGACAATGTCCCAAACAAACCTTAAAAAATTACATATTTTCATAAAAGTCGGTTCTTTCGGGAAAGTACCGGAACCGTACGGTTCCGACCCGAACCGTCCCGAGAACCGAAATTTTGAAATTTTAGGAACCAAGAACCGTACCATGGTTCAAATATACGGTCCCGTTCCCGGTCGGTACCGGTACGGTTCCTCGGTTCTTTTGGTTCCTCGGTTTTTTTGGACACCCCTACTGCAGACTGTAAAAGCTGATTCATTAAAAGCAAAAACAGAGGACATTGTCAACATAGATACTAAGAACTTGCCCTTACATTTTGGATCACAACAATAGAAATGAACTCAAAAGGGGGCAGCTGCTAACCCATCGAATTTTGCAGCAACTTCCCTTAATTCTTTCTCAATTGCTTCCTCAGCTGCTTTCATCGCACCAACCTCTAAATTCCATTTTTCCTTCTTTAGTAACACCTTACTCCGTTTTTCCTCCAACTGCCGCATCTGTCTATCAATTTCATCAAGCTCGTCATCGAATGACTTTTCTTGTATCTTCTGCTCCTCTATTTTCTCTACAAATTCTTTGGACCGATCTTCAAGTTCCTCCTGTTTGTCCTTTATTAGAAGCAAACTCGTCAAACGCTCTCTAATGACCTCCACATCAAACCCATTATTCTCTAAGTCGACGAGTGTTTCCAAAGAGTCTTCTATTGCACTTCTTGGATCGTCAAATCTAAAACAATAAGTCCCATCCACCACAGTTGAAAACGTCACCATGGTACCAATGGCCAACCCTTCTCGAGCCCTCTCTTTCACACCTTTCAACAATGGTCGAAAATGTGGGTTTTGTGGAAGCTTCCGGAAAGCTTCCATCGATTCAATTGTGTGCCAAAGTGGGGTGGTTTTCACAAAGGGTATGTCAGCATCAATGTCACAATATGTACTTCTTGTTGATGTTCCCACTAGGGCAGAAGGCGAAGACAGGTTCATTTGTCATCAATATGTACTCATCATTATTTAATACAATAGTAGTTATAATTTGGTTAAACGAGCTTTACCTGGGCCATTAAAAGGTACTGGAGAGTGTACTCCTTCAATCCAATTCGGAAGAGGTTGATCATCCGGGTCCACTGATTGCACAGCAGAAGCTTCTGGATTTTTTGTTTCTAAGCTCCCATCTGTTTTTTCTTTGGATGCATCTTGAATATCTACACCAAAACTTGTTAGAACAAAAAGTAAACTCTGAAAATAATGATCCACCAACTCTTAATAATAAAGTGATTTCATGCACCTTGAGCTAGAGATTCATTAACACTGATTGTCCGCCTTTTTCCTCGTTTAACTTGAGCTGATGAATACTTTTTCTTTCCCCGTTGAGCACTTGCATCTTGCTCAGGTTTTTCATTTGGCTCCTTAACAGATATTTCATTTGGTTCCTTTATAGGATTTTCATTTGGCTCCTTAACAGGTTCCTGACTCTTATCCAGTAATTTGATTCCGGGACTTGCAGGTGAACTAACTTCCGTCACTTGATCACCTTCCACCACAGAAATTACAGCTGGTCCAGCACCTCCATTCTGATGATTAACTGCAGTAATATTTAATAAGAAAGAAAAATGTTCAAAACTATACACTAACAAATTGTCAAACAATGATATTAAAAAACTTAAGGAGGTTTAAATCATACCTGTGACTGGAGTCTCGGGGCTTTTGGGTTGTAACTTAGATGGCCTACCCCTTTTCCTTTTTGGAGCAACAGCTGCAGCGTCCTCTTCCTTTCCCTCCTAAATGAAAACATGAAACTATTTTATAGAAGTATAATGATGGACAAAATGGTTCCTAAAAAGTGGGTTGAAACATGAATTGCAATTCTAGCCACTCAATCTATATTTATTTCATTCAGTGCAAGTAAAAAAGTGATGGTTTGTTTTGCAACATCCATGCCAAATGTAATTCTGCCACCTTACCAACCAGAGTCATAATATCATTCCATTCAACCATGTAAAAAGTGATATTTACTTTGCTACATCTAACATAAGGCCAAGTGTAATTTTGTCACCTTAACGACCACTGTCGATGGTGCCGATAGAACGTCTAATTGATTTGTGTCTCCTTCAACACCTGGGCTTATTTCAGTGGACGACTTCTGAATTATCTGTTGGGTTCGTTATTATGAGTTGATAATACAAAACTAATGTGCAACATTGAAAAAGAAGTTTATAAAGAGACATAGGAGCGTTTAGTTTAGTGTGTGTCAAGATGTAAAACACCAGGAAAGGTGTGTGTGTGTGTCTCTAGGGCGTATAGTTTATGTAAAACGCCTAGACTAGGGTTTGCAGTTTAGCCCCAAGGTAATCAAGGTTTACCTTGATCCCTGTTACTGTTGAGTAACCGTACTACCATTGATCAAGTAGTATTGGGGCTATTGGTTGTGTTTGTAATAGAGTATAGATGATGGCGAAGAACCTTGTATCAATAGCAATAATGTTTTGATTTATTTCGCTACGTGTTATTGTTATCCTAGATAAGGTCTAAACAACCTTGAGCATCGGTTCCATCATTATCTTCCCTTGTGTTACTGTCATCACATTACGCTGCAACTGCATGAAAACAGGAAGAGTCGTGTCTTTGGTAACATCTTTTTCATTATTTCTTGGCTTCTTGTTTTGACTGAATCATCTGTAGCTCCTGAAAAGTGTAAACTTCTTATGCACTCAGATATATGCATATAGGGTTACAAATTATACACATGAAAATGATAAGAGACTCGGGATCATGTATCAACCAACCTTCGTCTATATTCAAGCTTTTAGGTTCATTTGCTAATCTCCCTTTCTTTTTTGAAGATTCCATTGCAGGAGCTTGTTCAATACCTTTTCCTCGTTTACCACGCTGTAGAAAATGAAAAGTCAATGTGGCCCAGAGCATAATGTGAAAGAATAAACAAAACAAACAAATGTTAACGGAAACTACATCATCTTTAGTAAGCTAGTGAGCAATTATGATATGAAATCCGATCATCGGTGCCGTAAATTTATTATCAATTAATCTTATTAAGCAATGTACTTCTCACCATCACATTCACATTCACATCCACATCAATATTCAATCACCTGGATCTCATGTATAATAGTTGTTAATCAGGTTTGTCACTGGACCAGAAAATAAGTATAATTTTATTAGGTAATGTGGTCCTAGCTATTATTTCCAATACGATAGTCCAAGTACCTTTTAATTTTTTATATTTACTTCTATTTGGGCCAATACAAATTACACCAGCCACATCATTATAGAATTTACCTTTAACTCTAAGTTTATAGTTAGTTATATATGAAATTTACTTATACTCCAACATATTAAAAGCATAAGATTTTATACGGGAACCAACTCACCACTTTCTTTCCATGAGAAAGATTCTCAGTTTTACCAAAGTCAGAATCAAGGCCCTCAGATTGACCAGCAGATGCACCACTGTTTATTCTTTTACTTGAATCATCTAAAAGATCTTCATTCTTCGATTTCTTGGACGGTGATGAGTTATTATCATCGTTATCAAGATTCGTCTGCCTGGTTCTCTTCAGAGCTGATGTTGCAACAGTAGATTGTTTACCATCAGTAGGAGTTGACTGCTCAATCTGTTTATCAATCAAGTAATAAGCAAACAGAAGGATCAATGAAAAAGCAGCAGCAAATGGCCAGAAAAAACAATAACAATAACAATAACAATAACAATAATAATAATAATAATAATAATAATAATAATAATAATAATAATAATAATAATAATAATAAAAAAAAAAAAAAAAAAAAAAAAAAAAACCTTGGGAGGCTTAAATTTAAATACATTTTTTAAAGCATAACATGACCATTCATATTAATACCATTCATCTTCATTTCTATACTTCTCCACATTTTTAAAGACAACTGACCAGGTGAAATAAAAATCCATTTTGTGTTCTCCAGGTCCATTCGATAACTGATCACCGTTTCCTCGTCTAGCATGCAAGTTAAAGAAATGCCGACACATAACTACAGTTACTGATTCCCTTACTTTATCCAATTTCTCTAAGAAGAGAGATAAGTAGCTTGTGGGCTATTGCCTCATCCATCATACTGTTGCACGTGATGAAACTATCATTCTTTCTCGACTCTTTTTTTTTTTTTTTTTTTTTTTGCATCATACACAACTGGAATCGTGCTAAGATGAAATATTCGTGTTTAATTTCATTTTAATCAAAGTTTTATGCTCTAGATTTATAAAAACAACAAAGGACGGATATAAGCTGTTAATTTGTCTATTTTATCCTTTCAAGCCTAATGAGTGTGAGAGCCTATTTCGGACTTTAGGGTAAACAACACCCTCAACTTACATGGATTGAGCGAGAGAGTGGTTACCCACTAATTGTTTGGGTGGGGTGGTGATGTCATTGTTAAGGGGTGAATCGGTACTGCTTTGCGGCTGCGATTCAAGCGTGTTGTAGTAAAGAGTATGCGAGGATTGGTGAAGAGGTTTTCGGGTTTGTGATCAAGACTGGCTACTTTGGGTCTAATGTGTGTGTTGGTTGTGCTTTAATTGATTTGTTTACTAAAGGTTTTTGCGATTTGGAGTCTACAAAGAAGATATTTGATCAAATGCCTGAAAGGAATTCCAGTATAAATGTTTCTACACTCCGTTGGGCTGAACTTCAATCCGGTCATCTCAAGCTCGCCCTCATGCATTCCAACTCATTTGTGATTAATAAACTTTCAAATTCCTTCCAAATGTAAATGGGTTGTAGTTAGCATCTGTATATGCTCATTGTCTCATTGCTTAGATTTTGTGACAATTGTTTAGATCATTTCATAATAAACCATCATCCTTAAAGTAGGTGGTCCAGCTTAGACTGAAATACCAATATACCTGAAGCAGATGATTATGTAACCAATCAAGAGTTTGCGGGAATGTCGTAGCAGATATATTAGCAACTGTTAATCCCTGTTCGCTTATTTGATAAACTTAAAATCCTCCACAACATGATCCAAATCAGACGTATGTGTAATACTCCAATACCAACCAAGAGAAGACAAAGTGATGCTACTGTACCTGTGACTTGAACGAGCACAGATAGTCTCGAATGGTTTTCAAGTCCCTAATCAATTTATCTTTTTCCTGAAAAATCGAGTAGACAAGAAAAGTTAAATAAAATATTTCCTACTTCGACAACGAATAAGTGTCACCTAATTAGCTATAAAGCTCAATAGATAATTAGATATTGATACCTGGAATGATAACTTATCACTTAATTTTCGGCTAGATATCCACTCCTCTTGTAGTGCCTGCAAATGATAAGAACAACGTACTTGATTATTTTATACTAAATGACTATTGAAATTGTTTATCAATGTAACTATGCTTAAGCATTGGTCAAAACCACCAGACATCAAAACAGAAAAAGACCTATACTATCAGAGAACAAAAAAATCCTTCTCTCCTTAGACACACAAATAGACATCTTCAATGTGCTAGCTTAGAAAAGTATGAATGTGACAAAAGTTTAGTTACCTTATGATCAAATTCCGCCATCTTTAGGACTACCGGAATTATTACTGGTTCAGTGACCCCCGATTTCTCTCTTGTATAAGTAGGCTTCGTATCCGTTACTTGATCTTTTTTATTATTGTTGTAAACATAGTTGTGTAATCTTATCATTCATTGTTGTAATTGAGAATGGCCTACCATCTTATGATTCATTGTTACAAAACATAGTTGTGTAACATGCTCACTATTTTATCTGCTGACTAATAATTTTGTGTTTGGTGTTGGTGTAGTGAAATGAATATTTTGGGAAAGTGGGTTTGATTTTTATAAATTTTTGGGTTTATGTTTGTATATTTAGTGATAATTTTCTGAATTTAGTGATGATTATGGCGGTTATTACAAGTTGGGCGGAGGTGTTGGTGTGGGAGGGTGGTGGATGGTTGTAATGGTGGTGGGTGGTGGTGGATGGTTGTAATGATTGGTGGTGGTGAGCGGAGATGAAGAAGGAGGGCGGGAGAAGACAAGACCCGAAATGACCATTTTGCCCTCATGTGCAAGGCACATGGGGGATATAATGGTAGTTGACCAAAGGATAATGGTCAAAGGGACCTTCGATGATGAAAAACATGCAAGTAGGGACCTTGGGTGACGAAAATTTCTTTGCCAAACTCAGCGTGATGTTTTGGTACAACTTCACGGACGAACGGTGTATTTTATTCTATAATGTAATAAGCTTGAGCTCAATTCTTATGATTGTAAAACCAAAGTCATATCGGTTAACAAATATATATATATATATATATATATATATATATATATATATATATATATATATATATATATATATATATATATATATATATATATATATATATATATATATATATATATATATTTTAAACATTGATGTGCTGAACAACCAATTTTCGTAGTCAATAGTTAAACCGAATCAGACTATCAGAGTAGACCCGTTAGCGTGATATGTTACTTGAGAAGTGTTGAACCATTTGCCACCTTTCCACTCTATATGTGGCCTACTTTTGAGCAGATAAATTCTCTTTCCTTGTTTGTGTGTTTAAAGAACACATTATACCTATTATCGGCAAGTTGTTTGGTACGCGTCAATCTTTTCCAGCAAAACAAAATTCTTGCGCATAGTAAATGCACTCAAGAGGGCTGATGAATATCTTAAAAAGAATAAGCTGCAAAAAAGGGTTGATGTATTTGCTGGAGGGTATATCTCTTTATGCATATTTGAAATATTAATGAAACGCTTATATTAATTAGTATGTTGGCTCTAATAATTATCATATCTGTATTTATGTTTCTTGGCTTTCAGTCCTGTATATTGGTTTAAGCATAGCTTGGAAAAAATTGGAACGGAGTTAAAAAATCAGGGTGTTGCGGTTGATGTTGTCAACTTCGGTGCCACCAAGGACCTAGGCCAGGAAGTTGTAGGGTACTAGGGTATGGCGTCCGATGAGTGAGAATGATAAGAAAATACCGGGAGAAAGTAAGAATGTGTCTGTGATTACCTGTAGCTCTTTTGTTAGGCGCGGTAAGACTTTTAATAAAGTTAGAGGAGCACAGCGATAGATATCATATATAACTTCTCGGTAGTCAATTTCAGGAGTTGAAGAACTGTTTTCTCGTGACATTGATGATATAATGAACTGCTTAATGCCAGGTTCAAGCTGTGCGGCACATTCTTTTATAACAGTCATAGCAAGCCTCCTAGCAGCCAGAGATATATCCTAGAAAATAAAATCACAAGTGTGCTACTCAGAAAGCATGTAAATTTGACACATGAAGAAAGACAGATAGGATAATGAGTAATAAGTCTTAAAGTAAATCAACAAATATACATATTTTAGAAAACGAGCTTACTTTCTTATTACACCCTAAGATAGATAGGATAATGAGCAATAAGTCCTCCCCAATCTTCTCACTTTCTTCCAAAAGAAGTGCCAGGATTCTCTTCATCCCCACAAGAACAATCTCAGGATGTTCATCACTATATAAATAAAGCAAAAGACGGTAAGGCAATCACGGATTAGGGACAGGAATATCACACTTAAAATACTAAACGGGTGTTCGTTTTAGCTTTTTTGTACGGCTTATGGGCTTATTGAGATTTTGATAAGCTAACAAGCTCAATTTTTAGGGCTTATCATCTAGGAATTATGGCTTATTTAAGTTCATAAGCCCTAAATATTGAGCTTATAAGCTTATCAATATTTAGGGGATGTTTGGCTAAGTTTATTAATTGGGCCTATCCTTATGGTATATACGGATCTTATGGATTATATATAATAAGGTCATAAGCTAATGTTGAGTGTTTGGATTAGCTTGTGTTTAATAAGTTGATAAGCTGAAGTGTTCGGTTTAGCTTATGTTGGTAAATGACCAAAAAAGACATGGGTTAATAAACTCGTAAGTTAAGGTGCTTGGATTAACTCATAATTGAGGGTGAAATTGTAATTTTTAGTGGGATATACTATATAAGCCCAACCCCTTATAAAAGCCACAATTTTGAGGCTTACCAAAAACCGCTTCTATAAGCTCATAAGCCCACTCATATAAGCTTAGCCAAACAATTGATTTGGGTTTATTCGAGTCATATAAGCTAATAAGCTCATAAGCCCGTCATATAAGCTTACCCAAACACCCCCTTAAATAAGCCCGTAAGCTGGACAAAGAAGCTAAACGAACACCCCCTAACTTTAACAAATGTGTTTATTGTCACGCGAGACTATCATTCCACTAATACGTGAACTTCAACGTAAGTAACAAAAGTGAACCTGGCAACAGCAAAAAATGTTTTGAACACTTCATTGACTACTTCATCACATTCAAGATCCAACATCAAAACAAACAATCTGGACCTCGCAGCTATGTCCAAGATACGCACCCTCCTCTCGAAAGATGGGTCTTTAGTATCTCGTAACCCATTAAAGGTGCTTAAAAGCAAACGAAAGATGTCCTGAAGCAAGTAAAACAGCAATTATTATGCCTTACAGATGTGGACCCATTATCATAAAAAATTCGTTGCAATCAAGAACACTAATTACCTTTAGAACATCATCATCATATGGTGGTTCAGGAGCAGTAATTCTTGTTATCTCACAAGTGCATGTTGCAACGAGAAGCTTAGCTTCTTCGTCTTGATGCTTTAGCAATTCTGGCTTGACTATAGCATTCAAAAGAGTCTGCATAGAATCCAATACTGCCTTTGGTGGTAACTGTCCAATCTCAGTCAGAGTCGTTGCAGCTTGCTGCAATTAGACCATATGAAACGTAAGGTTACCTAATCGGTCACGAATCACATGAATTCACTTTTTATACTGGTAAAACTATACTAAGTTGGAGTTATTTGAAAGGAAAGAAAGCTCATGAGCTCCCGTCAGGCAGTCACACTAAGAACAACTAAGTTAGTGAATTTTCATTACAAAAGCATGCGTAGTTAGCCAGCAACAAGAGAACCCTAACAAGAAATCATTTTACAAAGCATACTGAGTGGACACTTGTAATATAATGTTCATTTCAAGCATACCTAAAGACTCCAAAATGATTATGAAAACGGTAAGCCGGTCCACCAATTGCCAACATGTGTAGGGAAAATTGCAAATAGCACTATAACAATTTACCACTTTAAATACCACCACGCTTACCTAACTCATTCTTCTAAATTTAGCCGTAATTTTATCCAAATTTTGTCAAACAAACTAAGTACTCCTATCTAAAAGTAAAGACGTTCTTGTGAATTATTTTGTCAAACAAACTAAGTACTCCTGTCAAACAAACTAAGGGGGTGTTTGTTTCGGCTTATGGCTTATTTGATTTTGGGCTTATGTTTCGTAAGCTCACTTTTTGTGGCTAATTTTAAAATCTTTTCCGCTTATATATGTTTATTGTGTTACAGCAAGCTTATATAAGCTGAAAAGTTTTAAAATAAGCCAAAAAAAATGAGCTTATGAAACATAAGCCCAAAATCAAATAAACTATAACCGGCTATATAAGCCAAACCAAACACCCCCTAAATTTGTTAAATTTGGAATGAGCGGTAAAATATACCACAACGGCTTACACAACCCATTCTTCCAAATTGAGCCCTAATTTTAACCAAAAAAAACAGTAAAATCATTTGAGCCCTAATTGAAACTGAAACAAAATTTAGAAAAAGGAAACTTTTTTTGTGAAATAGTTGAAACCCTAGTTATGTAGCTCACATTCATTAAAGTTGAACCATAGACATGAATTTATATCGCCAAAATGCATAACTAATTACTAACTAATAATACCTCAGTAGCTAATGATCAACAATTTTATTAAAAAAAAAAAAAAAAAAAAAAAAAAAACTAGTGAGAAAGTGAGTTACATTTAAAAGGTTGATAAGAACATTTCTAGAAGCAGGTGGGTTTTCAAGCTTTGATCCAAGTTCTTGCAGCTGCTTCCGAAGCTGCATTTCTTCTTCTTCTGAAGCCATTTTTGGATTTTTTTTTTTTTTTTTTTTTTTTCAAATCGACCGTTTGGTATCCTAGTTTTCAATGGGTTGTTTTCTAAACCAAAGTAAACTCAACCCCACATAGGCTTGAGCCTACTTCAAGTGGGACTGTTAAAAGAGTACTTTAATATTTCATAAGAAAAATATTACGTAGTACTCCGTACTACTTTTCGCACATCATTCAGGGGCCGTTTGATTTATACATGTGTTTATGATTAAAGCGCTAGATATAATGTGGTGTCATGAAAAAGTTAAAAATATTTCTTTTTAGCATTTTTTGACTATGTCATCAGTTTGGCTGCGGCTATGACACCAAAACAGCCTTCCCCTGACATAACTTTAGTTTTTGGTGTTGTCGTGCATTTTTTTTTAATAAAACAATATATTTAACCAAAATTTAATTTCATTAATAAAGAACACATTACATAATATATTTATAAAAGACATCAAATAAAAGAAAGTACATTAAACCGAAATATAAACCTAAAAAAAATAAGACATAACAATATAAACCTGCGAAGGATTAACTTTATAAAAGAATAAAACATCAGGGATGATCGCGTATGACCTCCCCGGCACCCATACGGGTCGGGCGCGGACTAACTATGATGGCGTGAACACTCCCGGCACCCACATGGGTCGGTCGCGGACTAGATCGTGGCGGCAATGGTCACTAAATCATTCCGCGGACGATGATCGTCCAGAAGAGAATCCAACCGCGCCCAACATTAAAGGTGGGAATCTCGCTCGGTCGGGCGTACCGCGACCTGCGGTCCCAAAGGAAGCGGGACAACTCAGCCCAAAAGCGTCGTTGTCGCAAACAGCGGGACAAACTCTGGGTTGACCTACGTCACTCGCACTCATATTGTCACTTTCATGGCTCGTGACTTGATAACACGACGGAGAGGTCAACCATATAAATAGAGGCCTCGCCACTATTCAAAGGTAACATTTACATACTCTCTCTCAGAACCAACTTTATCTCTAAAACTATTACTTACTCTCATGGGAGGTTGACCGCGGAACCCGTTCGCGGTGAGGACTGATGTTGGTTTTCTTAGCGACTTACAATCAAGAATCTCACTTAATACAAGCTCTATTTCACGGGAAGTTAGCCTACACTAATCTTCATCGGGCGCTGTAAGTGTATTAACAAGTTGGCGCCATCCGTGGGACCGATGACATAACTGCGTTTTAATAAAAAAAAAAAAAAAAAAAAAAAAAAAAAAAAAGCAATGAGCAATTTGGCGAGAAAACCCTCCCTTCTCACGGCCGTCCACGGTCGAAACACGGAGGAATGAAAAAGTGCAAGACACAGAACAATACCACCCTAATACCGCGACAGACGCGTCAATAAGGGAGTTCTGCGAAAGGCACTACCATCAGATCTCGCCCTTCATGGCAGAAAAGGTCCATCAGGAAAAACTGGACCGGGTCAAAACCCGGCTGGATTTCGACGATGAGGCTAGAAATGAGAAATCTCGAGAACACGCCCGGAATACTCGTCCGACATCCGAAAGAAAAGCACCCAAAAGAGGAGGCGAAGCCGGTCCTAGTGCCGGTCGGACCGTCGGAGTATTCCAAGTCGCGAAGTGTCTTCGAGACTCGGCGATCGAGCGATGGGGTTCTAGAAAAGAGTCGGTTGGAAACCAAGAGGCGCGACCGGATGTATTCTTAAGGCGGAAAAGGCGTCATGCGTGTCCACGAGACTTGGTGACAAAAAGCAACCGTGTTCTCGGACTCGGTCAAAGGTTACTTCCGTAGGCAACGCAAAGAAGAGAAGCGAAGTAAGCGGGACATGACCGAAAAGGATTCGGTCGATAGACACCAACGGCCGGTGTGCTACCAGCGGTGCTTCCCACTCGAATCGGCGGCGGAGAAACATATCACTCGTGTCGCGGAGAGAACAGGAAGTGTCTCCTCCGGAAGCGAGGAAAGCCTTGGAGGACATTGGAAGTCCACCAGAAAAGCAAGCGGAATCGATGACCTCTACTCCCGTATAGCGTGGTCGACATGGACCCCTTTACCGTCGATCACGAATTTTGAGTTCCGGAAAGAACAAGAATGCCATTTCGCATTAGAGCGTATGCGGGACGGAGATCAGGAGGATCATCGAAGATCTTCCGCACCGCGGCCAAAGTGGAAAGATGGGCCATGCCCGCATGGTGCACCTAATAGGACGCGCATGGTGGTTTGATGAGTTGCGTCAGGAGAGCATTGACAACTTTGAGGAGTTGAGGTCGAGTTTTCTCATACTTCCCTGACGCAGAAGAAGTATCGAAAGATCTGTTGAATTACACCACATAAAGCGGCGGGAAGGGAGTCCACGGAAGCATTCGTGGGGCGCTTCAAGGCAGAGAGCATGTATGTGAAGGGAGCCCCGAGTGCATGAGGTGTCGGCTTTATGCGGGATAACGAACCGGAACTAATCATGAGGCTCAATGACAACATTCCCGATCCACGGGATGAAATGTGGAAGGTCGTGAAAGCATTCCTCAGAGGTGAGGTGGTCGCGGCCAACAAGTCAAAGAAGAAGCACTCTCAGTGGAAGAACCAGGATGGAGGACAGAAAAGCATCCAGATCTTTGAAAGAAAAGGGGAGTTCAAGACCCGCTTAAGGCGGGAGAAAGAGGAGACGAGGTTCACCCTAACAAAAACGCCAAAAGAAATCACGGCCATGGATACGGTCAAATTCACGACCCCGCCAATGTCAGCCGGTCGAGTCTAGGAATAAAGACAATCTTGTGACTTTCCACGAGAGAAAAGGGCACAACACGGATGAATGCTATCAGTTGAAGAAAGCAGATAGAGAGCGGTCAGTGCAGACGACTCGCGCATCGGTCAAAGAGATCAAGAATGGGGCGCAAAGAATGGTGGCCCCAGGCGGAAAGAAGGATATCGCGACCAAGGACAAAGCTCACGCCATATACATGGTCAACACAGCAGCGGTCGGTCAAACCAATTTGGGTCCGGACGCGGTCTTGAACATGGAAATATCTTTTCCCCATTCAGGGATGGTGGGATGACCATCCGGCGGTGATCAAGGCGGATGTAGAGGGTGCACGATCCACGGGATGTACGTGGATAGCAGGAGTGCCTCGGAAGTCTGTCGAACATTGCTTCAACAAGCTAAGCCCAGACATCCGCAAAAGACTAATTCCCGCTTCATCACCACTATTGGGTTTCAGCGGAGAACTCTCGTGGCCGTTAGGACAGATCCTCTTGGAAGTAACATTGGGAGACGAAGAGAAGTTAGCTAGTGCTTGGATGAACTTCATGGTGGTACGATCTCCGTCTCCCTACAACGGGATAATTGGACGTCCGGGGATTAGGCTGTTGAGGATAGTGCCATCCACGGCGCATGGGATGCTAAAATTTCCTACTTGTGACGGGGTCGTGACTCTGCATAGTGACAAAGTAGTCCCGGTTGAGTGCAGAATGGTAGCAGAACCAAAACCCTGTCATGCAACCACGGAGGCAGAAGTGAAGGAAGGAGTCGCGGTAGCAATCAACCCCAGATTCCCAGACCAAACGGTCACCATTGGGAGGGTAAGCTAGAAAGGGAAGAAGAGCCTCTGCGACCTGCTCAAGAATAACTTGGATATCTTTGCTTGGGAGCCCTCCGACATGACCGGAGTTCCACGGACAATCGCGGAGCACAGGCTGAATGTCAGGGATGGTTATGACCCCGTACGACAAAAGAAGATAGAGGGCAAGCCCCAGAAAGGAACAAAGCCATCAATGAAGATGTTACCAAATTAGTTGCAGTAGGAATCATGAAAGAAGTACACTACCACGACTGGTTGTCTAACCCCGTTCTCGTCAAAAAGAGTGACGGAAGCTGGAGAATGTGTGTAGACTTCAAAGACCTGAACAAAGCCTGTCCAAAAGATTGCTATCCCCTGTCGGAGATCGACTGGAAGGTCGAATCCCTCTGCGGATACCCATTTAAATGCTTCCTTGATGCATACAAAGGGTATCACCAGATACAAATGGCAGCCGGGGATGAGGAAAACAACATTTCACCTGAACCGGGGCATCTTACGCTACACCAAAATGCCTTTCGGTCTAAAGAATGTTGGCGCCACATACCAAAGGCTCGTGGACAAAGCGTTTGAGAAGCAGATTGGAAGAAATCTGGAAGTGTACGTGGATGATCTAGTCATCAAGAGCCACTCAGAAGAGGAAGTACTTAGGGATATCAAGGAAACCTTCACGACCCTGAGGAATATCAACATGAAACTTAACCCCAAAAAATGCACGTTTGGAGCGGAGCAAGGGATGTTTCTGGGTCATGCGGTGAGCAAGGAGGGCATCAGAGCTTGCCCGGACAAATCTGCGGCTGTAGCTACCCTCAAATCCCCGACAACCAAAAAGGAAGTACAATCTTTGAATGGAAAGTTAGCCAGTCTTAGTCGGTTCATGTCCAAGTTAGCAGAGAAGTCCCTCCCGTTCTTTAAGACACTGAAGAAATGCATTAAAAAGAGCGACTTTTACTGGACGACTGAGGCGGAGCAAGCGTTCAAAGAAATGAAGGAACACATAGCCAACTTGTCAATGGTCATCGCCCCACAGCCAAAAGAGGAATTACTTATGTACTTAGCCGCGTCCCAAGAAGCTGTGAGTGCGGTTTTGTTGGCACAGAGGGAGTCGAGACAACGGCCGGTACTGCCGTCGATCGCCCTAAAGGGACCGGAGGTGAATTACACTCAATCGAGAAGCTTGTCTGGCGCTAGTATATGCATCCGCGAGTTCGGCGATACTTCAGCACATCGATGGCGGTCATCACGGACCGACCCTGAAGCAAGTCTTGACTAAGGCGAGAAAAAGCGGAAGAATGGCGGATGGGCAATAGAGTGGGCGAACATGACATCACCTTCGACCCGGACTGACCATAAAAGGACAAGTGCTAGCGGACTTCATTGCTGAGATTCCAGAAGAAGAAACTCTTGACAAGAAAAAGGACCAGCAACAATACTCGGAGCCGTGGAAACTATTCACGGACGGATCTTCGTGCATGGAAGGGTCCGGAGCAGGTTTAATCCTGACAAACCCAGAGGGGCAAGAGTTCACCTACACCCTCCGTTTTGAATTTGAGGCATCCAACAACGAAGCTGAGTACGAGGCACTAATCGCAGGACTAAGGATTGCTGAACAAATGCGGGTAAAAGATTTATCAGCAAATGTTGACTCCCGTCTCGTGGCAAATCGGATAAGCAGACATCTGAGCGAAGGAGGAAAGCATGGCGCTACTTGCCAAAGGCCAAAGCATTGATTGAAGGGTTCCGGGCGTTCTCCATCAGACAGATTCCCCGGAGCCAAAACAAACATGCAGACGCGCTAAGCAAAATTGCATCCACCAGCTTTGCCCACCTGACAAAACAGGTCCTTGTGGAAGTCTTAAAAGAAAAATCCATCGAAGAAAAGGAGGTACTGGCAATTGTGGAAGAAGAGGGGGGATACGTGGATGACACCCCTGATCGAGTATCTGAGGGAGGAAATACTACCGGCGGATGACAACAAGGCAAGAAAACTACGGATCAAGGCAAGGCAATACACGTTGAGAGACGGAATCCTATTCCGGAAATCTTTCCTAGAACCATGGCTCCGATGTGTAGGCCCCACCCAAGCCAACCACGTCTGCGAGAGATCCACGAAGGGTCGTGTAGCATGCACTCGAGCCCCAGGCGGTGGTAGCCAAAGCAATTAGATCCGAATATTCTTGGCCGGCGATGCGAGGACGCTCGTGAGCTAATCTGAAGTGCGAAGATTGCCAAGTCCACCGCGGTGCAGAAGAATCCATGACAAAATCGACCCCAATCACCTCTCCTTGGCCTTTTTTCAAGTGGGGTATAGACATCTGAGGACCTTTCCAAGAAGGACCCGGTCGGGTGAAGTTTATGATTGTAGCGATAGACTACTTCACCAAATGGATCGAAGCCAAACCCTTGGCCTCCATCGCCGGAAGACAAGTGAAGAAGTTTGTTTGGGACAACATAGTCTGTCGCTTCGGCTTGCCAGGAGAGATAGTGTCGGACAACGGAAAGTAGTTCCGCGACAACCCATTCAAGGATTGGTGCCAGAAGCTCAACATCAAACAACGGTTTGCGTCGGTGAAACATCCGCAGGCAAATGGGCTGGTCGAAAGCGCGAACAAAAGTCTGGGAGAAGGCATCAAAGCAAGGCTGGAGAAAGGAAGCAAAGGCGGGTGGAAGAAGTCGCATGTGCTCAGGCGCACAGAACCATGATCAAAACAAACAGCGGAAACCCCATTTCTCTTACTTATGGCACGAGGCGGTTATCGAGTTGAGATTGGAATGCCAAGTCTCCGATGTACAGCCGTAAACCAAATCTCCAACGACCAGAAGCTTCGCCTAAATTTGGACATCCTGGAAGAAAAAAGAGAAGTCGCGGCCATTGAAGAAGCGCGCAACAAAGCAAGGATGGAGGGGTACTACAACGCCAAAGTACGAAGCACGGCCTTCAGACCAGGAGAATTTGTCTACCGCAGCAACGAAGCTAGTAGAGCGGAAGACACTGGAAAGCTTGGCCCAAAGTGGGAAGGGCCATATGAAGTTATGGAAGCACTAGGGAATGGAGCGTACAAGCTTAGTGGCGTGGATGGGGAGATACTCCCAAGAACATGGAACATCCGCAACTTGAAGAAATGTTACATCTAAGTGTAAGTAGGTTTTCCCCGTCTCTTGTAAGTTGATCGCGGATCAGGTCCGGACAACAGGGGAACTTTAAATTTTCATGTTTCTTATTTCTATTGTAATGTTTTCTAAGTAATGAAACGTAGATGCCTGGCCCGCTCTACAAATTTTCCAAAATAAAGATTCAATCACATTTTTACTTTTACATCTTTTGCATGATTCTCACATCGCGACAAGCGATTATCGCACATAAAGACGAGCAACCTCAAAATTGACTCGGGCATATAAGTGGTATTGCAAGCCCATTGACCATTCTTTATTACCCCGGACTCCCAAGTACGGCCAAGGGTACAACTCAAAGCCCGGATCAACTAACTTCGGCAAGCAAATAAAAGAATATGTGTACGACCAATTCAACTATTTCCATTAAGTACGCAAAAATTCTTTACAAGTACACGGGGGCATACCCCCGGCTTACAAAAAAAAAGGGCATCGTGATAACCACGACCCTAACCAAACTAACAATATTACCAAGCTTCACTATGGATTGAAAAGGCGGCATAGTCTAAATGCCGCCCATAAAAAGGGCTACTTCAAGCACCCCCAGCGTGATCCCCAGCACGGTCAAATCCCCCCTCAAGCACACTTGTATCAAACATGTCATCATGGGCGGGACTTTTCCTCTTCCTCTTTTTCGTCTTCCCCGGTAGGACCGGTGATTGCGGCAGATGGGGTCGGACCAGAGGAAGCGATCACCATTGAGGGCTCTCCGGTAGAAGTAACCTGGTGCTCAACCTCGGAAACAATTAGCTCAGGGTTCCAAACATCAAACTTCTTACCATACACCCGACTTTTCCTCTCCTTGTATGCGGCAATAGCACGTGGACGCCGGGTGATGGTCTGAAGCAAAGAACTAAGAAGGGCAACCTCTTCTGCCACCGAGGCATTAAAAACGAACTCCCCCGAACCACTGGGTCGCTCCTCCTACAACACCAGCTGGGACATAAGGTATTCAAGAGAGTCCTTGCGCCTCAAGGAATCGAGAGGGGAAAGGAACGTCGCTAAGGGGAAGGACAACCTCGCGGTAAACCTCTTTCGCCATGGATTGTAGGCCTTGATCGCCCTAACTTTAAACCCTTTGAGCCATGAACAATCCACCGCTCTAAACCCACCTTAGACCCTCCGCAATGGCCTTACTTATGCAATCCCAACCGCGTCTGCGGCTCCTCAGTTGTTTAAATGCCATCCACGCTCTGCGGAAACCATGCCCAATCACCCAACGCTTTCCTTCAATGGCAAAAAGAGTGCTCGGAAATAAGTCCTCATCAAAATCGCGGTTCAGTTCCGCCAACCTCTGATCCAACTGAGCGAGTTGACTATCATACTCACTGCGGACTTTCTCTTCACACTCTTTCAATTTTTCCCCTAGAAAACCTGCATCCTTCACCTGCTTCTTGAGCTCATCACAAACAGAGGTAAGCCCGACAACTTTACCCTTCAATTCCACGTTTTCAACAGTTAAGTTGGCCAGTTGCCATCTTTGGGCGCAATCATGCCCTCCAACTGCGCCACCCGCTCCCGTAATCTCTTCACTTCCTCTGACTCAGACTCAAGCAAGCCAACACGCTCGCGGAGACCCCTAGCCTCCGCGGCATCGGACTCCAACGCCTGAACCTTCCCCTTAAGAGCTTCAATTCGTTTCTCCTTTCTTTCAAGCCTTCTGTTCAACTTGTTAGTTTGGTTGAGCTCAAATTGCAGCCGCAAACGCACCTCGGAGGACATACACGCTTGTTGAACAATCATCATGTTATACTGCTCAAGCAAATCCGTGTGTGGCATGTTGCGCAACGTAGACAAGTATCCAGGAGTTGCAAGATTGTCCAAGATACTCTGGCAAATCCAAGGGTCATTCATCCGAAACTCATTAGTAGGCAACCACTTCGGAACATAAGTATTTTTCGCCTCCGCAGTATCCACGGACAAAGATTCATAGAAATCGTCGTCGGATGCCGCGGGGCGGTGGCCGGATGGGTCCTGCAGTGGGGATCCAACCCCAAAAGATCTCTCCTGGTGAAGGGGTAGTGGCTGAGAAGGACCAGACATATCCACATCCAAGTTCTCTTGATAGGCGGTGGTGGATGTTTTTGAGGTAGAATCCGCATCTGCCTGAGCGTCCGGAGTAGCCTCAGAAGAAATATTGATTTCCTCCTGCGGACGAGGTCCAGAATCAGACTCGTCGCGAAGCTCTATAACAAGAGTAGACCCTGCGGCCGCATCCCCTACATAACATATAACATCTGAGTTATCTAAAAAAAAGGAAAATAATAAAAAAAAGAAAAGGTTGTACCCGCCGCGGATCCAGAACCCTTCTCCGTCAAAGGAGTAACTCTCTTCTTCTCTGGCTGCTTGGAAGGAACATCGAGCCTAACCCTCTTCTTCCCAGTCGCTTTATTAGCCTTAGCCGCCTTTACATTATCCACAATAGTCTCTTGGACTAATGTGATAATATTCTCAGAAGGCTCGATAACACGACTAGCAGTCTCATCTTGCAACGTCTTCTCACCTTCTTGCAGAGTTCTCTCTCCGGATGTCACCTCAAAAGGATCCGGTTGGTTAATAAAAGCAAAGAGAGACATATCTGCAAACAAAAATGCACAAATTAGTAACAAGACATATGGGGAAGACAATGAGACGCGACAAACCCTAAAAAAGTTACCCACCCTCAGTATCCGAAGACTTAAAAGTAGGTCGCGCTGTTGCATCATCCCAGGCACGGCTAAGGCCAATCACGGACAGGAATGGCTCCGGAAACTTCTTAAACGGAGCACGTTGCGTATCAAGAAGATGCAATAACTCCAGGTCAATATCATCGTTGGCCGGGGGTGGGTCACGGTCAACGGAGACCTTCTCATTCCATGAGATGGCCAAGGGGAACACAGTCGCGTCAACCCAAAAGAAATACTCCTTCCAATTCTTTACGGAATCTAGGGGAGCGGTGTAACAAACCGGCACAATTAAAGACTTAGGACCCTTACGTTTCTCTAGGGTCATCCACCCATCTTTCATCCCGGAATAGTAAAATTTCCTAAACAAAGGTACAGTGGGGGTTCCACCATGAACGCGGCAAAGGATTTCAAAGTGACTAATCCTAGCGGCTAACACGGATAAGCGAGACAAATGGATGCGAAAATATTCCAAAACCCAACACAGGAATGCGGAAAGGGGTATCCTAAAGTTGCAAAACTCAAAAAATCTAGTGTATACTCCTATCTTACCCTTAGGGGCATCCTTTATGGTATCCTCAGGACCAGGAAGAAGAGGGTGCACAGTAGAAGGGATATGATATTTAGAGCAAAAATCACTCAAATCTTTCTGTGATAACTTACAGCTAAAGTCGCTTAGAAGTTTTTTAGCCATGGAACTACAATGAGAGAAGAAAAACCTAACCTGATAAAGTAGGGACGCACACACAGAACTTGGAAGACGTTTTTCTTTTTTACTTGCGAAGATGAAATGGCAACAGTAGCCAAGAAAGTAAAAAGAGGGGTATTTATACCCTCCTAGAAGTAAAACCAACGGGTCAATCGAATGGCCGAAAAAACGCCACGTCTCCGGCTCGTAACCAACGGTCCAGATCTGCCTAAATCAACGGACGAGATGGAAGCAGCCAAAACGTCTTGTCAGTCAGAAAATACGCGGCTAGGGGCGGTTCGCGAATCCCAAGGGACAGCTGTAACGCACACCCTTGGCGTAAATGGAAAACACAGTCAGCAGTGACTAGGATTTCCTACGGCACACCCAACCGCGGATAAACGGAATAACTTAGTCTAGCAGCGCTTGTACTAAGACTAACAAGCACAACTAGACTGGGGGGACTTGATCGCGTATGACCTCCCCGGCACCCATACGGGCCGGGCGCGGACTAACTATGATGGCGTGAACACTCCCGGCACCCACATGGGTCGGTCGCGGACTAGATACGTAGCCCGACAATGGTCACTAAATCATTCCGCGGACAGTAGATACGTCCGAAAGAGAATCCAACCGCGCCCAACATTAAAGGTAGGGAATCTCGCTCAGGCTGGGCGTACCACAGCCTGCAGTCCCCAAAAAGGGAAAGCGGGACAACTCCCGCCCAAAAACGTCGTTGTCACAGCAACGGGACAAACTCTGGAGTTGACCTACGTCACTCCACACTCGCAAACTGTCACTTTCATGGCTCGTGACCTTGAGAACACGACAGAGAGGTCAACCATATAAATAGAGGCCTCGCCACTATTCAAAGGGTAACATTTACATACTCTCTCTCTAGAACCAACTTTATCTCTCTAAAACTATTACTTACTCTCACGCCGGAGGTTGACCGCGGAACCCCGTTCCGCGGTGAGACTAACGGTGTTGGTTTTCTTAGCAGCTTACAATCAAGAATCTCACTTAATACAAGATCTATTTCCTGGGAAGTTAGCCTACACTAATCTTCATCAGGGGAGCGCCCAGAATTGTATTAACAAGGGACTATTAATGTAAACTAATATACTGCAAGATTGTAAACACAAAAAGCATGAATTTTAAAAGACTCCATCTTGGGTCGTCTTCTTCCTCAACCAAACCTGCAAAACACAAAAATAAAAAATAAAAATAAAAAAAATCACACAAACGCATCACAAACACAAAAACAAACAAAAAAAAAATAAACCCACCAAAAAAAATACCTTTCGCGTGGCATGGTGGCTAAGGCGCCAAAACCAACCAGCCGACCTCCGGCTGCTATCTCGCGCCGAAGCCATGGCGCACCGTACCGTGGCCTTTTAGGATTTAGATTGGATTTAAATTTGATTTAGAATTTGGATTTAAGGTATGAGAGAGAAATAATATTTAAAAACATGTTATATATTAAAATATAAATTAAAAATGTGAAAATTACTGTGCTACCCATTATTAATGTGGTGTGTCTGCACAGACCCACTTTTAGCTTCAATCTCAAAAATACCCATCAATGTCGGGTATTTATATTCACTATATACACGACATTGACGTGTATGGCCAAGAATGAATTTGGCAATTAAATCCTAGGCAATGTCGGGTATAAAAATGCAAGACACACGACATGGTTTTTTTTATTATTAGGCACGCCTACCAAATCAATATAGTGTATACATATACACGACATTGACCATATATACACGACATTGACAAAAAGTAAAAGGGCACATGTTAATGTCGGGTATAGAGAGAAAATATACACGACATTGACTTAGTTTTCAACCTCAAAGCCCTAGACAATGTCGTGTAATTTAATACCCTACATGCACGACATGGTTTTATTTATTTAGTACGAGACATAAAATGTTTTGTTAGGGTTTGTTAACCTCAAAATGAAATGGTACAACCAAGATTTTTTCAAGTGTATATATATAGACCTAGAAACTTGTATAGACACACATATCTCACACATAAAATCTCTTCAATGGCTCAACAAAAGATTTTTCACAACAATTTCACGATGTCGAGACTTTTCACAACAATATCCGGAGAACTTGGTTAACACCCCCGGTGATATCGTTCGGTATTTCCACCTGTGAGTACTTGGTGAACATCCACGGTAGATATCATTCCGTTATTCTCACCGGATCGAGAAGGTGGTGAATACTCCACCCGTGAGCGTGAACCCCCACCGTATGTGTACGTGTTGAACACTCCATTGGGTGTGATACGCCAACATAATCCGAGATTTTTAAGCGAGGACCAACTCGCCATCTTGGGCGGGATCGGCAAATAAGAAGAGAATTTGAAGAAAATGAAGCACGTGAGGAAGGCGATCGGAGGAGCATGAAGCAATGTATGAAGAATATCTCGGGAACAAGCGGTTTGACATTGATAATTCGGATTACGGTGATGGTTACAACACACCATGATTCGTTGTTATTTGTATTTTCATTTCATTTCGTATCGTTTAGTATATGTGCTATGTAATCCGTATTTTCAATATAATGGTTAATGTATTTTCATACGTAGTATCTGAATCCTTTAAACATTACATTTTTCAATTTTTTTAAAATGATGGAAAAAAATTCGGTACTTAAATATATGTGAATGGTTAGATATACGGTTTTTAATTTATCTTGTGTGTAGAATTAATTTTGAATTTGAAAACATTCTGGAAGCAACTACAAAATTGTAAAAAGAGTTCATATGAAAATCATTGATTAGTCATCTCAATGTCATATTTCGTGTAAAATTTTAAGCGACAACGACATTGTCAGTGAGTTGTCATATCAATGTTCGTACTTAAAAATGTCATATTTTGTATAAAATTTTAAGCATACACGACATTGTCGTGATTTGTCAAATCAATGTTAGTTCTTAAAAATGTCATATTTAGGTGTAAAATTTTAAGCATATACGACATTGTCAGTGAGTTGTCATATCGACATTGTCATTTATAACCTACCTTATAGCCTACCTTAGAATTGAAATAAACATAGATTTATTACTTCTCTCTAGGGTAGCCATGAATTCAAATATTAAGAAGTTCAAGTGTGTATTACATTTTGATGATCAGCATCGAGGTGTAATTATGCATAATGATATGACTTATGTAATTTTTTTTTTTAAGTTGTAGTTTCAATTTTTAAGTTGTAGTTTTTTTAAGTATTATGTAATGTTTTTATTTTTAATGAAATGGTATGTTTTTATTTTAATATTGTATGTGATTTTATGTATTAAAAATATATGAAAAAAAGAAAAAAAATTTGGGTAGGATAGGTGACCACTCCCTCCACTTAGGGTAGTGTTAGGGTAGAATTGGGTAGTTTTGAGTTGGAGGGTTTTATTGGATAAAGGTGATGTGACAATTCAGGTACTAGGGTACCACTCCCTCCCCCCTTATAATTTTTCTCAATGTCGTGTATATATATTCTCTAGACCCCACACCTTTTATGACTTTGCATTGTCTAATCAAACCACATGTGTAAGGTATACACTATATGGTCAATGTCGTGTATATGTATACACTATGGACATTGATGGGTATTTTTGAGATTGAGGCTAAAAGTGGGTCTGTGCAGACACACCACATCAATAATGGGTAGCACAGTAATTTTCACATTAAAAATTATTTATATTAAAAGTGAGAGAATAAAAAGAAAAAGATGAGGAGAAGAAACAATATGATCCCACTTTGTCATAAAATCATTAAAGCCTCCAAACTTTAACACATCCCCTAATATTTAGGAATAGTATCTAAACGCACAGTCTAAAAATACAACAAAACAACTGATTTGAAGCTTTTAACCTAAAACGCAAGAAAAATCCTCAAACCAAACAAGCCCTTAATAAATCGACACCAAATCTAAATCCTATTATAAATCCAACTACATACCAAACGCACCATAACTATTGGGTTAGGTTGAGTTGTTGAGTTTGAGTAGGGTGTTGTGCAATTTGTGCTCAAAATCATAAAAATGTATGGCTCTTTCAAAAGTTAAATGCGCATTAACGGACATATGTTTTCTCTCAGTTGAAGAATATTTCAATTGCTTTTTAAAATAAAAATAAATATAATATACTTAGTTATTTAAATATAAATAAAGTTTTTTTTTCTTTTTGGGTTGGGGGATTTTGTCGTTTTTGATATTTTTTTAAAGCGGTTTGTATAATATGAGTTCGTTTGACCCGTGCTGGTTTAAGTCAGTGTCCGTTTAAACCCGTGCCCGTTAAGCCCCAAGCCAGTTTAAACCCGTTGGTGAGCCCACCCACCCTACCCGTTTTGCCACCTCTAGGTATCCCCTTCCTCTTTGCTATGTTGTGTTTTTTTTTCATTTTTACGTATAGATATGATTTTCATGTTTTTTTCTTATCACACAAATTATTACGAAGTATATTTTTACTTGCCAAGAAAAATAAGTAATTTATCGATAGCTTACACAAAATAAATTAGAGAAATGCTATCAGGGTCGTCCGTGAAATTTGGAGGCCCTGTGCGATAATTTTGAAATGGCCCTTTAACAAAAGAAAATTTTAAGTAAAATTTGCAAATGATGATTTCATTATGTATTGCTTTTTAATATTATTTTATGAGGTAGAATTAAATGAAAAATAAAATAAAATGAGTATTACCAAACTTTTATTGTATTTTGATTTACGACGTACCTTTTTTTTAGATGTGACAACGGTTAGTGCCAATTGCACTTTTTTTTTTATGTGTGACGATTGAGCTTTCAACATGATGCTCTAAACATTTAACCATATTCGTAAAATCCAAAGTATTACTACATTTTAGAGTAAAGCGCCATATAGTATATTTTGTCGATAATTTATACGAGTATATATATGGTACTACAAGTGCAAGCTAAAAATTAAAACACTTTTTTTTTTAATCTTCTATGAAATACTATATAAGCTTTGAGTTTAAATTTATGGATTTTGAACCGCAAATTTGAAGCAGGGACAGGGGTCTAAATGATAAATTATAAAGGCAAGGGCTGAATTTTAACTTTAAAAGATAAATGAGTTACTATATAAAACAGATAAAAGTTTAGGGGACCCACTGCCCCGCATATAACATTTCTTACAATTTTGGGGTCATCTTCCCCATCGTCTCATCCTCCTCCATTAAATTTCAATCGCAAGCTTTTTATCTTCTTGCTAGAAAAGTCTAATACTTCATCTCACATGCATCATTTTTTAACTGAGATCAAATCTTTCGAAAATGATTTGTACTTATATTAAAGTTATAGGAATCTGAGGCCTCTCGAAAAAATGTGGCCTGTGCGGTTGCCCATCCCGCACATGCCCAAATCCAGACCTGAATGCTATGAAGTGGTGTGGTGGCTAACAAATAGTAGGGTAAATTACAAAAAATGTCCTTGTGGATTCTTATTTTCACACTTTATGTCATTTCTAAACTTTAATTACAAAAAGTCTTTGTAACTAACGATCGTTACAAAATCCCGTTCCATGTAGGGGTATTTTAGTCATTTTACGTTTCCCGCCTTTTATCCCACCCACTTCGCTTATTTACGTTCCCACGACACACTGATTCATAGGAACATAATTTGCAACACAAACAAAGTGTATAATACGTATATTAAGGGCCTATTTGGTAGGAGTTGTTTTAGACCTTTTTCTGGAGTTGTTAGCTTTTTGTTACAAACATAATCTCCTCTAAAATAAATAGTTTCGTTTGTATCTATCAACTTCAAGCTTTTATTTTAAGCAAGTAGCTCCAAAATGAAAAGCTGATTCATGAAGATTTTAAACTATTTTGAAGTTGTTAAAAATGTAAATTAATGATATACTCTCTAACTATATTACAATCTTTTCAAAATTGGATATGATTATTGGGATTTAATGATTTATGCATACAAACACATTTATTATAATAATAACAACAATAATACCACCAATGATAATAAATATTGGATATGTTATAACACTATGCTAAAACTCCAATTTATGATTTTTTTTATTCGATATGATTAACCAAAATGATATATATTGAGAAGTCATTTGAAATTTTAAAGAAACTGCGGAAAATATTTGGTAAAATGCTCAGTTTAGTGTACAAACTCAAATCGATGTTATTATGGCCGTATTTGCTTTGCATAATTCGTAATAGTGATGAAGAAAAGATATTATACTTATTACGATCGAGTAGCATCTAAATTACATAACACCTGATGAACTTCATGATGTTTGTGGCCATGAAAAGTGAAAATGTCTCACAATAAACATCTAATGAGATTAAACGAATCCAAAATGATATTGCTATATCAATATAGAATGCATCGTCAATGACAGTTACAAGCATGTTCTGTTTAAGCACTACGATTATTATTAATAAAATGAGTTTATTATTATTTTATTTTTTTACATTTGTTTACAATTATAGATATGTCATTTTACATCTTATACTTACAGTTAACAGCTAACTTACTAAACACTTTTACTGAAAAAAGATAGAGCTTTTGACTCATGTTAACAACTTTGCAGTTTACAACTTACGGCTAGTTTTACCAAACATATTCAAAGCCTTCCAAATTCCAATAAACCATTTCAAATTCGATTCCTCACTTGTATTTAATCCACTCATAAACTTTTTCATTACCATTCCTCAACCCTAATAAAAAACAGTTAATCATCAAAATCTAGTAAATGACACGTATGAAAGAGCTTGCAAATGCTGCCATCTCTACAAAAATGGCAAATCTTGTAATCATGCTACTTAGGAGGGAAGTTAATAACGACAAAAAACTTAGGAAAAAGTTAAGACAACTTTTCTTGGAAGTAACTGAATTCTTAAAAGGTGGGGAAGAGGTGATTGATGAACTTGAAAGGTCATGTGACCTTGTGGAGGTTGAAAGCATTCATTTGTTGAAGGAAATGCAAAAGCTGATCTGGAGCTGACCAAGGTGCTCCAAATTCAGATGTTACAGTCTGAGCTCAGTGCTCGTAAGAAAGGTCTCTTTCTTAGAACATCCACAATGGGTCAACTTGTTAAAATCTTTTTACTATTTTAAAAAGTTTTTTGCATTGCATCAAAATCTTTTTGAAAAGTTTTTTTACTAAGACTTTGTAAACCTCAAGTCTTTCCTTCAAGCTTTAGTAATTAAATGTATTATGCATAAATGCATCAAGTTTTTAAAGACTTCATGAATTGTAGTAGCTCTTAGTAAGATGGATTTAAGTATCCTAGGTTAGGTCTTGGTTATGGTATGTTGTATATTGGTGTTTTGGTTTGGCTTTTTGGATAATGTGTAAATGAGGTGAGATCAATACAAAACAAATCTAATCTAAAGAACAAATTATAAGATCTCAACCATTCATCTTCTTTTATCCAATGGATGAGATTAAAGTAAAAATTAACAAAGGAAGGGTAAAAATGTAATTCTATAAAAACTCACTTTTCACCCTTTTTTAAAAAACAACATATCTTGCAAACGGTAAATCTTTAAGCTACAAAAATACACCATCGCGACGAGAAAAAATCATCTTTCTATTGATATGCACTTTTATATACTTTACCGAAATTTTTTCAAAATTTTCGTCGAGAAAAATCCCACGGGATTCGTAAAAGACGATTTTTTTCAAAATTTTGTCGAGAAAATCCCACGAGATTAGTAAAAAATCCCACGGATTCGTAAAAAATCCCACGGATTCATAACAAGACGAACTTTTTTTCAAAATTTCCGTCGAGAAAAATCCCACGGATTCGTAAAAGGACGAACATTTTTTTTCAAAATTTCCTTCGAGAAAAATCTCACGTGATTAGTAAAAAATCCCACGAGATTAGTAAAAATCCCACAGATTAGTAAAAAAATTCCACGGGATTCGTAAAAAATTCACTTGTGATTTGTATAAATCCCATGGGATTCTGTATAAATCCCATGGGATTCTGTATAATCCCGTGGGATTCTGTATGAAACACAAAGGATTTGTCAAAAGAATCACTACACTAGATACAATACATGACATCCTTCCATGATTAACAAGATAATTAAAAAGAAAGGATCCAAGCTTGAAAAAAAACAACCAAAAAGTAAACTAATTAAACAAAAAAGATAAGTTCCATTCCAAGTACGGTAGATAAATTGTTAAAAACCACCTAAGATAAGCTACCTTATATTGATACTCAGAAATCGGAAACAGAGAGAATGTGCAGTTACAAATAACCAACTGGATTGAGGCATGGTTCGTCTAACCTTTTGTCTCCTACTCCTAACTAAACCATTAACTCAATAAGTAAACTAAATATGACACACTAATTTATTGTGATTCGTGTGTAAACCATAAGCTAATGTGTTTTTTTTTATTGTGATTCGTGTGTATCAATTGTGATTTCTTTAATGAATCACATGTGATTCTTGTTTTTGTTATGATTATTGCGTAAATCACATGTGATTTAACTTTTAAAAAAATCACTTGAGATAAAATCACATGTGATTAGACGAGTTACTATAGAATGTAGAATACAACAAAACTATTCAATAGTGGTATCATAAGTTTACTCATACGAAATAATATATACGTTTTTAAAGTTTGGTAGGTCCTGAGATTATTTGATAATTTGGCATCATTTACAACAGTAGCACTAAACGTTGATAATAAAAAAGTTCAAATAGTTACATATATCAAAATATCAAGAAGTCAAAAAATAACAAAAAGCCAAAAAAAAAAACATGCTAGTGTTTGAAAGTTTTTTTTTTTTACAGTAATCACATATTAGACTTTTGGCCCTCTTTCCAATCTCTTACCAATAAATAATAAAGACTACCACCTAGAATCTTCTTCTTCTTCAAGACAAAAATACTTCCATTCCATTTTTTCTTCAGATTTCTCCATTTACTCATTTACAAAACTTTAAAATGGTCGATTGAATATAAGTGTGCACTCCATTTTTTCTCATTCTTTTTTGGACCCGCCCTTGGTAGCATCAAACAAAGAACTACCAAGCGACAAATGCATCAAACAAGGACACTTACGCACCTTACCCCAACATCGATCCAAGCGGCGTCGCTCCACCCTAGCTGCGGTAAAGCGAGGCGTTCTCAATCCAATTCATTCTTTTCGCCACTGGAGTTTTCGATTTCGTCATCTCTTGATCTCAGAACTTCTCTAACACCTCCACAATCTCCGTCGTCAAGTAGGAATCTAGCTTCGCCCGGCGCTCCTTCTCACCTACTCATTCATAGATACTCTCTTCTCTCTCTTACCCAACATTTATCCTCAAATCTAAATTTTTCAAACCCAAATAATAACCAAATATTTACTTGACGGAGCGGTGGGTGAGCTAGATTCCTACTTGACGACGGAGATTGTGGAGGTGTTAGAGGCGTTCGAGATCAAGAGATGACGAAATCGAAAACTCCAGTGGCGAAAAGAATGAATTGGATTGAGAACGTTCGTTTTTACCGGAGCAGGGGTGGAGCGACGTCGTTTGGATCGATGTTGGGGTAAGGTGCGTAAGTGTCCTTGTTTGATGCATTTGTTGCTTGGTAGTTCTTTGTTTGATGCTACCAAGGGCGGGTCCAAAAAAGAATGAGAAAAAATGGAGTGCACACTTATATTCAATCGACCATTTTAAAGTTTTGTAAATGAGTAAATGGAGAAATCTGAAGAAAAAATGGAATGGAAGTATTTTTGTCTTGAAGAAGAAGAAGACTCTAGGTGGTAGTCTCTATTATTTATTGGTAAGAGATTGGAAAGAGGGCCAAAAGTCTAATATGTGATTAATGTAAAAAAAAACTTTCAAACACTAGCATGTTTTTTTTTTGGCTTTTTGTTATTTTTTGACTTCTTGATATTTTGATATATGTAACTATATGAACTTTTTTATTATCAACGTTTAGTGCTACTGTTGTAAATGATGCCAAATTATCAAATAATCTCAGGACCTACAAAACTTTAAAAACGTATATATTATTTCGTATGATTAAACTTATGATACCACTATTGAATAGTTTTGTTGTATTCTACATTCTATAGTAACTCGTCTAATCACATGTGATTTTATCTCAAGTGATTTTTTTAAAAGTTAAATCACATGTGATTTACGCAATAATCATAACAAAAACAAGAATCACATGTGATTCATTAAAGAAATCACAATTGATACACACGAATCACAATAAAAAAACACATTAGCTTATGGTTTACACGAATCACAATAAATTAGTGTGTCATATTTAGTTTACTTATTGAGTTAATGGTTTGGTTAGGAGTAGGAGACAAAGGTTAGGCGAACCATGCCTCAATCCAGTTGGTTATTTGTAATCGCACATTCTCTCTGTTCCGATTTGAGTATCAATATAAGGTAGCTTATCTTAGGTGGTTTTAACAATTTATCTACCGTACTTGGAATGGAACTTATCTTTTTGTTTAATTAGTTTACTTTTGGTTGTTTTTTTTTGTTTCTTGGATCCTTTCTTTTTAATTATCTTGTTAAGCGAGGAAGGATGTCATGTATTGTATCTAGTCTAGTGATTCTTTTGACAAATCCTTTGTGTTTCATCGTAATCCACGGATTATCTGTAATCCCGGGATTATCTGAATCCCGGGATTATCTGAATCCCACGGATTTATCTGTAATCCCATGGGATTTATACAAATCACAAGTGAATTTTTACGACTCCGTGGGATTTTTTACTAATCACGTGGGATTTTTTACGAATCTGTGGGATTTTTTACGAATCACGTGAGATTTTTACTGACGGAAATTTTGAAAAAAATGTTCGTCTTTTACGAATCCGTGGGATTTTACGGACGGAAATTTTGAAAAAAAAAGTTCGTCTTGTTACGAATCCCGTGGGATTTTTTTACGAATCTCGTGGGATTTTTCTGGACAAAAATTTTGAAAAAAAAAAAAAAGTTCGTTTTTTACGAATCCGTGGGATTTTTACAGACGAAAATTTTGAAAAAAATTTCGTGAAAAGTATATAAAAGTGCATATCAATAGAAAGATGATTTTTTCTCGTCGCGATGGTGTATTTTTGTAGCTTAAAGATTTACCGTTTGCAAGATATGTTGTTTTTTAAAAAATGGTGAAAAGTGAGTTTTTATAAATTACATTTTTACCCTTCCTTTGTTAATTTTTACTTTAATCTCATCCATTGGATGAAAAGAAGATGAATAGTTGAGATCTTATAATTTGTTCTTTAGATTAGATTTGTTTTGTATTGATCTCACCTCACAAGTGGGGTACATACCAATTGTCAATTTGTGACTTTTAAAAGTCAAAATATTATCAAAAAAATATGGTTTTTTAAATGTCAAATACTAGAGTTCAATCAATAGTGAAGCCTGCTCACTTAGGTTAGATAATGTTGTAAGAGGTGTTCAAGAAGTTGTTAGTATAGTTTGAAGAATATGGTTCAAATTAGTTGTTACTGTATATACCGATTTTGCAGACTTTTAACGGATGTTTGAGAATGTGCACGGCCTTTGATTAGGTTGTTTTTGTGGAGTTGATGTGTCACCCATCATGACGCTATGACAAGGCGAAAATTTGGCAGCAAGCTTAGCAAATAAAATTAAATAATCGAATGGTTGGTTTAAGCGTAGCTAAAAAAAAGTGTGCAATTCTTATTGCTGAGGTTGGCGGCAAGCATGCAAGCTAATGCGAAAAGAAAAGTAAACTAGTTACAAAACAAAGAAAAAGGTTGTATCCGAATGGTTGGTTTAGCCGTTTAGGGTTCTTTTAGGGATTATCTTTTTAAGCTTTGATATCATATTTCACATATTGTAAAGTGCATAACTTTTATTATTGATAATGTGCCAAATATATATAGTACGTAATGACTTGATAAGCAAGTTAACACATTAGCTATCCGTTCCATTTGTTGCATTTCATTCGGCTAATAAGAACTTGCCCTTACATTTTGGTTCACAGCAAAATCAATAGAAATGTTGCACAAGATTCCACAAATATCAGAGTCGTGCCCGTTATTGGATGAATCAAAGTTGTCTTCACAATAGCTTTGTAAGCAAAATTGACACAAAACCTCTGATAACAGTGAACAAGAAACACAGAAATAGTGGGCACTTTAAAGAACAAATATACCCGCATGCATAATCAGATAAACTTGATGCGCAGAATTTGTGGAACTTAAGAAAAATGTGAAATTTATGAGATACTTGATAGATAGCACATACGTACACCTATCACAGTTTCCAAGTTTATTCTTGCCATCTACTTTAATAACAATCAAGAAATCCAAAGCTCATAAATTACAAACAATTTAGAGCATAGAAGAACCCAAGTACCAACTGTTAAGCGGGTAACAAGACTAAAGTAGGGGGTTAATTCATGTACGCTAGCAGGAGGAATGACAATAATTTTACAACTCACATTCATAAAAACAACACAGCATTTCACTTCACAAACAACAAATCTAACCATGAGCTCAAAAAGGAGCAGCTGCTAACCCATCAAATTCAGCAGCAATTTCCGATATCTCTTGCTCAATTGCTTCCTCAGCTGCTTTCAACGCACCAACCTCTAAATTCCATTTTTCCTTCCTTAATAACACCTTACTCCGTTTTTCCTCCAACTGCCGAATCTGTCTATCAATTTCATCAAGCTCATCATCAAATGACTTTTCTTGTATCTTCTGCTCCTCTATTTTCTCTACAAATACTTTTGACCGATCTTCAAGTTCCTCCTGTTTGTCCTTTATTAGAAGCAAATGCGTCAAACGCTCTCTAATGACCTCCACATCAAACCCATTATTCTCTAAGTCGACGAGTGTTTCCAAAGAGTCCTCTATTGCACTTCTTGGATCGTCAAATCTCAAACAATAAGTCCTATCCACCACAGTTGAAAAGGTCACCATGGTACCAATGGCCAACCCTTCTCGAGCACCCTCTTTCACACCTTTCAATAATGGTCGAAAATGTGGGTTTTGTGGAAGCTTCCGGAAAGCTTCCATCGATTCAATTGTGTGCCAAAGTGGGGTGGTTTTCACAAAGGGTATGTCAGCATCAATGTCACATGCAACTATTTCCAACTGTCTCTCACTTGTTGTTGATGTTCCCACTGGGGCAGAAGGCGAAGATAGATTAATTTGTCATCAACATGGACTCATCATTATTTAATACAATAATAGTTATAATTTGGTTAAACGAGCTTTACCTGGGCCATTTAAAGGTACTGGAGAGTGTACTCCTTCAATCCAAGTCGAAAGAGGTTGATCATCCAGGTCCACTGATTGCACAGCAGAAGCTTCTGGAATTTTTGTTTCTAAGCTCCCGTCTGTTTTTTCTTTGGATGCATCTTGAATATCTACACCAAAACTTGTTAGAACAAAATATAAACTCTGAAAATAATGATCCACCAACTCGTAATAATAAAGAGATTTCATGCACCTTGAGCTAGAGATTCATTAACACTGATTGTCCGCCGTTTTCCTCGTCTACCTTTAGCTGATGAATACTTTTTCTTCCCCTGTTGAGCACTTGCATCTTGCTCAGGATTTTCATTTGGCTCCTTTACAGATATTTTATTTGGCTCCTTTACAGATATGTCATTTGCCTCCTTTATAGGATTTTCATTTGACTCCTTAACAGGTTCCTGTGTCTTTTCCAGAGTTTTTGTTCCAGGGCTTGTAGGTGAGCTAACTTCCGTCACTTGAGCACCTTCCACCACAGAAATTTCAGCCGGCCCAACAGCTCCATTCTGATGATTAACTGCAGTAATATTTAATAAGAAAAAAAAATGTTCAAAACTATACACTAACGAATTGTCAAACAATGATATTCAAAAATTTAGGAGGTTTAAACCATACCTGTGACTGAAGTCCCGGGGCTTTTGGGTTGTAACTTAGGTGGTCTACCCCTTTTCCTTTTTGGAGCAACAGTTGCGGTGTCCTCTTCCTTTCCCTCCTAAATGAAAACATGAAACTATTTTTTAGAAGTCTAATGATGGACAAAATGGTTCCTAAAAATTGGGTTGAAACATGAATTGCAATTCCAGCCACCCAACATTGCATTCAGTGCAGGTAAAAAAGTGATAGTTTGTTTTGCAACATCCATGTCAAATGTAACTCTCCCACCTTACCAACCAGTCATAATATAATTCCATTCAACCATGTAAAAAGTGATATTAACTTTGCTACATCTAACATTTTGTCACCTTAAGGACTGCTGTCGATGGTGCCAATAGAACGTCTAGTTGATTTGTGTCTCCTTCTGCAACACTTGGGCTTATTTCAGTGGACGACTTCTGAATTATCTTCCCTTGTGTTACTGTCATTATTTCTTGGCTTGTTGTTTTGACTAGATCATCTGTAGCTCCTGAAAAGAGTAAACTCCTTACGCACTCAGATATATGTATATGTGGTTACAAAATAAACACATGAAAATGATAAGAGACTCGGGATCATGTATCAACCAACCTTCGTCTATATTCAAGCTTTTAGGTTCATTTGCTAATCTCCCTTTCTTTTTTGAAGATTCCATTGCAGGAGCTTGTTCAATACCTTTTCCTCGTTTACCACGCTGTAGAAAATGAAAAGTCAATGTGGCCCAAAGCATAATGTGAAAGAATGAACAAAACAAACAAATGTTACCGAAAACTACAAGCCATCTTTATTAAGCTAGTAAGCAATTATATTATGAAATCCGATCATTGGGTGGCGTAATTTTTTTTATCAATTAATTTTATTATGCAATGTACTTCTCACCATCACATTCACATCTACATCAATATTCAATCACCTGGATCTCATGTATAATACAGTAGTTGTTAATCAGGTTTGTCACTGGACAAGAATATAACTATAATTTATAGGTAATGTGGTCCTAGCTATTATTTCCAATACGATAGTACCTTTTAATTTGTTTATATCTATTTCTATTTGGGCCAATATAAATTACAACAGCCACATCATTCTAAATCTTACCTTTAAGTTGATAGTTACATATGACATCTTCTTATATACTCCAACATATTAAAAGCATAAGATTTTATACGGGAACCAACTCACCACTTTCTTTCCATGAGAAAGGTTCTCAGTTTTACCAAACTCAGAATCAAGGCCCTCAGATTGACCAGCTGATGCGCCGCCGTTTATTCTTTTGCTTGAATCATCTAAAAGAGCTTCATTCTTCGATTTCTTGGTAGGCGATGAGTTATTTTCATCGTTATCAAGATTCGTCTGCTTGGTTCTTTTCAGAGCTGATGTTGCAACAGTAGATTGTTTACCATCGCTAGGAGTTGATTGCTCAGTATGTTTATCAATCTGTTAATCAATCAAGTAATAAGCAAACAGAATGATCAGTGACAAAGCAGCAGCAATTGGCCCGAGAAAAAAAAAACTTAGGCTTAAATTTTATACATTTTTTTAAAGCATCACATGATCATTCATATTAATACCATTCATCTTCATTTCTGTACTTATACACATTTTAAAGACAACTGAGCAGGTGAAATAAAAATCCATTTTGTGTTCTCCAGGTCCATTTGATAATTGATCACTGTTTCCTTGTCTAGCATGCAAGTTAAAGAAATGCCGACACATAAGAGATAAGTAGCTTGTGGACTATTGCCTCATCCATCATACTGTTGCACCTGGTGAAACTATCATTCTTTCTCAACCTTTTTTTTTTTTTTTTTTTTTGCATTAGAGACAACCGGAACAGTGCTAAGATGAAATATTAATGTTTAATTTTATTTTAATCGAAGGTTTATGCTCTAGATTTATAGAAACAAAAAAGGACAGATACAATCTGTTAATTTGTCTATTTTATCCTTTCTAATAGAACACAACATAAAAAGCCTAATGAGTGAGAGCCTATTTTGGACTTTAGGGTAAACAACACCCTCAACTTAAATGGATTGCGGGAGAGAGTGGGTAGGTAAACAACACCCTCAACTCAAATGGATTGAGCGAGAGTGGCTACCCACTACTAGTGCACACCCCTGAATACATATATTTGTTCATCTTTGCCTCATTCCATATTTTCTTAAAGCTGACATAGCTAGGTTTTAGATTGTTTATACTCAATTCTTGATCCGGGTACAGGCTGAACTATGTTTAAACTGTTTGCTCTTTGAAAAACCTCCTTCATGAATCACTTAAGAGTGAATTGCATAGTTGTCCTTGGGGTTTACACTAATTTGCTCCTTTATTGTTTTTGCTAAAGAAGTTACACATCACGTCCCTATAGAGGTCAAAAACGGCAACAGGTGTAAGAAATAATGGTGGTTACGTTGCTAAAAAAGGCAAGTTGGTCTTTCAAAAAAATTCAGAAAACCAGCATAAGTTTTTGATAACAAGGACATGTGTAATTTTTAATGTAAAAGAATGAAAGGTGCAATTTGGTATAAACAACAGGAAAGATTTATGTAATTTACTCATCATATAATGTAATAAGCTTGAGCTCAGTTCTTAAGATTTTAAAACCAAAGCCATATGCGGTTAACAAATATTTTTTTATTTTTTACAACATTGATGTGCTGAACAACCAATGTTCGGAGTCAATAGTTAAACCGAATCAGAGTAGACCAGTTAGCGTGATATGTTTACCTGAGAAGTGTTGAACCATTTACCACCTTTCCACTCTATATGTGGCCTTACTTTTGAGCAGATAAATTCTCTTTCCTTCTCTGTGTGTTTAAAGAACACATTATACCTATTATCGGCAAGTTCTTTGGTGATTACTCCAGTCCACCAGCCATAGTCATAGTACGCGTCAACCTTTTCCAGCGAAACAAAATTCTTGTCCGTCAAATGAGGGGGTGATGGTCGAATATGAGAGTGATCTACAGTAACTTTATGAAGAACCGCCTCGTCGCCACTTCCTGGCTGCTGATACTCGACTAGAAAAGTATTGTCGCCCGAGTTTTTTAGCACAGTTGCAGGGAACCATACCTCACGCAAATTTTCTTTATCAAATGACACTTCTACTTTTTTACCTACAGTGAACATTAACCCTGCTGTACTCTTTCGAGAAAGAGGGAAAAAAAATCAGAAGCAAGAAAATAAAAAATTACATCACCAATTTTAGGTAACCTACTAATTTACATGCAATGGGGGTCCCTAAACTTGAGATAGCCAGTTCAACAGATCAGTCATTACATGTTAGTACTTAGTAACAAAATTTTTAATCACTATCAGTCACCAAAATGACCTAGTTAGCAAGTCACCTTAAGTTTAGACTTTAGAGACCACATTGCATGTAAAATATTGTAGTACAGTACTTAGCTCAGAAAAAAGTGAAAGCAATACCAATCGATTAAACCCCCTAACAATTAACTACACTCACAGAAAGCCTTCCCAATGTTGACAAGTCACGCGTATTTAGTAAATTTACTCTCATCGAAAATTGACAATGTGGGGTATTTAGTAAATTTACTCTCATCGAAAGAAGTTTAAGCTCAATTTCCAAAACTAAAATAATAATTAAACTATATCTACATCCGTATAGTCACGAAATGAACTCTCGCTAACTATTAGCTTATATTGCTAACTATTTGGCTTATTGAAATTTAGAAAAGCCAATAAGCTCACTTTGGTGAGCATACAAGCTTATCAACTTGAGCTTATGGCTTATTTAAGTCCATAATTTGATATGCTCGTATGCTCTAAAAATGCAAGCTAATTAGTTTTTCCCAAATTCCGATAAGCCAATCAGCCAACAAAAAAACAAATCCAAACACCCCATAACTTAACTAAACATAAACAATACCCAATCCTGACATCCCGTTGGATCATGTATTGGAGAGGTAACTAGGGATGAGCGTTTGGACCCGAATCCCGGTACCGTACCGAAACGATACCGAACCCTGATATGGGACCGGTACCATGAATCGAGCAAAAAAAAATCGGGACCACTAATAAGGTACCGGTACCAAAGCAGGATAGTACCAAAAACATTCCCGAAATTTGAGTAGTCATAATTAAACAACTTATCCAAACACACATTGGCCGGTTCCATGCCAAACAATAGTGATGTAAAACATAAAGAAAGAAACCAAACGTCCCAAAAACCTATTATGGCAACTATAGATCCATCATAAACCCTCCCAAAGATTAAAACCTGACCTATTATTAAGAAGATGGGATTGCCAAGCAAAACGCTAAAGAAAATGGGATTGCAATTACACAAGATTAATTGTTTTTTGTTGAAAATGGTTTAGTTCGTTTATTTTGAACGATCTCATATGATTTTGGTGGAATTTATAAGTTTTGGAACGTTTGTAAGTTACGATTCTCTTGGTGATGTGTTTATTTTATTGTTGGTTGTGTTTTTTATCACATTATGGTTCGAAATCACTTGAAAATGCACGTTTTGTCGTGCTGTTTCTGTCACAGAAAGTTACTAGCATGAAATCTATATTTTCTTTGGTTAAACAAAAAATGAGAAGAACCGGATAGGTACCGATTTCCCGGTACTGGTACCGAAATCCCGTCTGGTACGGTACCGGTACCCCCTTCTCATGCTCAGGAAAAAAACGGTACCACCAATTCGGTACACGTTCGGTACCAATCTGGTATCGTGCTCATCCCTAGGTGAGAGTTTGTGTAAAACACCCCCATAACCATTAACCCCAAATTAAGGGGGTGTTACCGAATGGCTAGCAGCCTAGCGATAGTTGTGAGATGCTCCCCAACCAAGAGGGTTTTGGTTTCAAGTCCGATCAGGTACAACTGTGTGAGATACATGTAATGTTTATATTATGAGATTGTTAGTTTGCCTTCAAAAAAAATTAAGGGGGTGTTTGTCTAACTAAGCTTATTTGATGGGCTTATGAGCTTTTTAAAAATTTAATAGCCTCGTAAGCTCAATAGTTTGGGCTTATGAGCTTATTTACTGGAGCTCATAAGCTCAATTGGATAAGCCCAAACAACTAAGCTTACGAGCTTGTAAAATTTTCAACAAAATCGTAAGCCCATCAAATAAGCTTAGTTAGACAAACACCCCCTAAACAATACCCATACCCCATATTATCAAATGGGTTAATATACAAATATGTTGCTCAACTTTCCAAAAAAGTGCGCCTAAGTTAGATAACTTACTCATTATTCATTTGTGTTACTAAACTTATAATTTAGATTACTTTCCATATTTTCAGTGTTAATGAGCTCATATTTTTGGATACATAAATGTTGTGTTTTTACAAGTTCAGTGATGTTTACGTATATTTTTGTAAGTTCAGTGACCCCAAAATGTCATGTTTCATAAGTTCAGTAACTCAAATGAACAAAATTAAAGTTTGTTACATTAGTCTCAATTTTTTTTTTTAAGTTTAGTAACATATTTTTGTATTAACCCTTATCAAATTTCATACCCCACATTATATCTTCCTTTGCATCTTCCCTAAATTAAATACAACAACGACATTTATAGAAACAAATAAAAACCAAAAACAAAAAAGTAAATAATAAACAAAGAAATAAACAAGTTTGCCTTTAAAAAATAATTAAGGGGGCGTTTGTTTAAGCTTATTTGATGGGCTTAAGAGCTTATTCAAAATTTGATAAGCTCGTAAGCTCAATCGTTTGGGCTTATGAGTTTATTCCCTTGAGCTCGGATAAGCCCAAACGATTGAGCTTACGAGCTTATCAAATTTTTAATAAGCTCTTAAGAATAAACTCATAAGCCCAAACGATTGAGCTTACGAGCTTATAAAATTTTGAATAAGCTCGTAAGCCCATCAAATAAGCTTAGACAAACACCCCCTAAAACAATACTCAATTACTCATACCCCACATTATGAAATTAAATACAACAACCACATTTATAGAAACAAATAAAAGCCGTAAATAAATAAAAAAAAATAAACAAAGAAATAAACCTGTTTGGGTGAAAGAACCCAATGACCCTCGACCCATTTCCTATGCACTCTCAAATCCTTCAAATTAACCTCAACCTCCTTCAAATCCACGTCATTAACAAACCTAACAACAAAATTAATCTCATCAACCACTCTCGTCACGACACCTGTCCACCACCCGTCACGATAAAACACATCTACCAAATCATCCACCTCAAACTTAACAAACCCGTCGCCGTCAACTAACGGTAACGGCGGAGGCGAAGGTCTGATGGAATCAACGTTGGCGTATTCGCGTAAGCGAGATGTGCCGTTGTCGGTTAGTAAAGTGGTGTATTCGACGTACACGAGGTTGTTGGGCGCGTGAGGTGGGTGGAGGACTGTGGCGGAGAACCACGCGCCGGTGTTGATGTCGGAGGTGACTTCGACTTTGGAGCCTTTTGTGATGAAATTGAAATGGGTGTGGGTGTGGTTGTTGTGGTTCTTGTCCATGAGATGGGTTGGGTTTGGGTGTTTATGATTTTTAGGGTGAAATTTTTGGGTGTTCGAAACCCTAGTTCTTTCTAGTGGTATCTTTTTGTTTTTAGTGGTCCCATGTTTTTAATTAATTAATGAATTGAAATGAAATGAAATGAAATGACATCCTTAACTCTATCATTTGGTTATTATAACTATGGATTATAGAATATTAGTGTCTAGACTTCAACTTGTGTCACCAATAAATGTGGGGCATGATATAGGACCCCTACAAGGTTTGACGTGTCTGGTTATCGGAGAGAAAGTTGATGTGGCAGAAAATTACTCAAATCACGATTGTGCATAGATGCTCGGTTCTCAAATCGGTTATCACATCAGGAGATGCGATTTTCCCGCTACTGCCCCCAAATAGACGTGTCTTATATCAAAAAGAGAAGTCAGTTTAAATATGATTGAGTCTTGTGAGTATGTTTGCGTGTGTGGGTGTTTTATTTAATTGATTTGTGTGGGGTATATTTGTGTTTAGGGATGGTATGTTGTGATGATCGCGGTCGCATTATTATACTAAATTGGTCATGAAGTTAGTTGTAGAGACAGAAAGCTGAGTTGACGTTGATGTGGCAGTGGAGAACTCAGTCCTGTGTGGTCACCATTACGCCCAGTCTAACATCGTTGTTGATTAAGTCGATCACTCCACGTTTGTTCAACATAAGCATCCGCTTTTATAATCATAGCCTTGTAATAACCAAGGTTTATGAAACTGAACTGGAGCTTGAACCGATTTACCTAACGGTTCGACGGTTTGATCGGTCAAACCGCCTAAAAAACAGGCGTGTAGTAAAAGAATATAAACTGGTACTCAAGCACTAAATACACACTCTTTTAAATTTTTCTTCTTACATGTTTACTATGACACGCCAACACCGGCTACTACATAGTAATAAAGCAAGGTACACTACATAAATTTGTCTTCGTTTTTTGTTTACTTCAATTTTCTTTCCACGATTAGCATACACTTATTGTCGGAATAAAAAATTTGGAAGCGGCGATCACGTGTTTTGTAGGAAAAAAGGTAAGGAAAAATATGTGTTAACCGGTTGATCGGTTCCCAATTTTCTACGGGTGTATCCGGTATTCACAAATTCACTCACCAGCGGTTTGACCGACTTTTGAAAACCGGTCCCGACATCAGTTCCTAGTTGAACTAATAGGTTTGTTTATGTTTTCAAGACCATGGTAATAACACCAAACGCAATATACAAACGTATTGTACTTACATGTAAGCATACATTATAAGAAACTCAAACACACACAAAAAATGAAATTTGTTTAGGTATCCTGGTTGACCAAACCAACACAAAATCTAGTTATCCACGCGTGAAAGGTGGAGGATGTAGCGGTAGTGGCCTTCACGTGTTAAAATGCCTCCAACCTCAATCGTTTGAATTATGATGAGCTTTATAAATTGTTACTTTAATGTTGCATCATCACAATTTTCTTTCATTTTCCTTTATCACATTTACTTTCTTTCCATAATGGCCATTGATGACGTATAGTAGGTATTACAGGCCCAATACACACTATACGCATATTGTGCTCAGGCCTAATAACTATAAACCCTGG